>MDKH01124809.1:0-29078 GCA_005239495.1 Nicotiana undulata | reverse complement strand
TATATATATATATATAAATCTAAATGATAAAGGGTAATTACAACGAAACGGTAATAAGGTTACCTCGCTCTCCTTGATCTGTTTGTAGTACCTTTCCCAAAGGGCTTTATCCATCTTCTTTGTGTCCGGTGGGCAATAATCTTCCTCTGAATCATAGTCACTATAAATAAGGGTTTTTAGCGGCGATTTTAGCGGACTGGACGTGTCATCATCAACCTCCTTTTCGTCGGTGAAACTCATGCTATCGTCACTGGAAGTTTCGGTGCCGATCTTCTCATCTCCTTCATCGATCTTATGTTTCTTTTGCGGCGGGAGCTCCGTTTCCTCTGCTATTGACAACGGCACGTTCTGAATCACCGAGCTCAACGAGGGCTGCGACGGCGACGGAGTTGGAGGCGAAGGCAGTGCACGATTCATGTCGAACTGATTAGAATGAAAAACCGGCTACAATCGCCCGAAACTTGGATCGCAAATAAGGCCGGCTAACAGGGCGGGCCCGGGCCAAACGTGCCGCGTACTATGCGGGCCCGGACTAAACGGGCTATGTGGGTAGAACCGGCCCGAGGGGCCTAGCCCATATGGCCCCGGGTTAAGCGGGGGCCGGGCCCGATCTATTTTTTTTAATTTTTTTTTTATGTAAGGTAATTTCTTGTAAATCTTTGCGATATAAATATTGTAATTTATATTTAAACACAAAAAATAGTAAGTTTCTTCAAATTAATAATAATAGTATTTCAAACTTGCACTAATATTGCATAATAAATTAATAGTACTTCAAATTAAATTAAGAAACTATAACATTACGAATGTCTTGAGAACGCCTAAGACAACTCTTTATTATATGCCTCCTTAAAAAGCCCGTGCCGGTCAACTTTGGACGCCAAGTGTAGACACGACCACAGTGCTTGCACTTTACTATGTAAAATTCTTCATTTTCTTCTACCACATTATAGTGTCCTTGAATAAATGAGTTATTTCTAGAATCACCAGGAATGATTTAACTTGAATAGAGAGAGATTGATGATTTTGTGAGTAATAATGAAAGAATGAGGGGTATTTATAGTTGAGAAAAGGGAAAATGTGTAATTATAAAAAGTTTGGGGTTAAAACAAAGTTTGGGGGCCATTTGGCTATTTTTTAAATTTTCCAAACGGCTAGTTTTTAAAATTATAGCCGTTGATTATTTTTTATGTATTTATATTATATTATCTAAGGCTATTTATTGTAAAATCTATATTATGGGAACATATATATGTTAGGTTAGAAATCACTCATGTTATTTAGCCAACATGATCATGAAATAAATTTCTTTTTCAATTTATTTTCAGGTAATAGTTGGTACCAACAAATATGTTTTGCAATAAAGCTTATTCAAAAACTTCAGCAGAAGTGCTGAAGTTATTTAGTTCATTTGTAAAAACTTCAGCACTAAAATAGCTGAAATTTTGCGCCGCAAGCAGGAAGAAGGAGGCGCATGAAGTTGTAAAAATTACAATATAGGTTAAATAATTTTTAAAAAATGAGTATAAATTAAACAGGGGCAACCAAATAGAGCGCCCCGTTCAATTTCTCCACTATTTGATGTAAACCAAAAGTGCACACATTTTGAACACAATTTGTTATTTCTCTAAAAAAAAAAGTGTATCGTCGGTGGCATGTATATGTCTAACTATTGGCGAGTGGCATAAATAGGTCATTTATCATATTTGAACTTGTTCCTTAGATTCTGTCGTTTGTTCTAGTTTATATATTTTCTCCGGTCGAAAATAAGAAATTTTTTAGTCTTTTTTTGTCCAAAATAAGTAAATAATTTCAAAAATAAATTAATTATTTTTTCCTATATTGCTCTTGGACTAAATAATGTTGGAGTATGTGTTAGAAGTACTTATGCGGGATAATAAAGATTAATATGGTCAATTTTATTGCTAATTAATATTAAAAGATAGATTTCTTAATCCGGATAAAAACAACTAAAAAATCATTTATTTTGGACCGAAAGAAGTATTTATTATAGTAATTGATTTGACACTATCGTATCACATAATAACTGATGAGTTTACCAAAATATTCTTAACCGGTGAAAATACTAGATTTATCAATAATTATTCATAAAAATAATACCAAACAACCTTTTATCCTAATTTAGCACCAATTATGTCTTTTATATATATATAGCAAACTTATATGCCTTGTTATAGGAACTAGGGAAACATTCTCCCTTTTCCAAAGTTGAAAACCAGTGAGGTTTCTCATAGTAAGTATATATGCAATCAAGCAATTGTTGCTTTGAAAGTGGAATCATCTCTCCTTTGTTTTCAAAGGCACATAAAGCCCAACAACAACCTACCAATAGAACATCATTAATTTTAATTAATAAAATCATATTAATTTGAAGTAAGTAAAGTGTTGGAGTAACAGAAACTAGAACATACAGCAATGTCCTTGGTCGTCCACCTCAAGCAATCGTTCTTTCCCCACCCAACTGAATTTAACCTGAAACATTAAAAATATTAACACTACAATATAATGTAAATAATAAACAAGGACAGATGATAAAAAGGCAGTCAATATATATAATAGATAAACAAATTGATAAAACTAGAATAAATTAAACAAGGACAGATGATCATACATTCTTTAGGAAGAAAGAGTCTTTGCCCAGTTGTTTTTCTTCAGGTTTCGAGTAGCTCCGCCGTCCGGGAACGCTTAGACGTTCTTCAGGCAACCTCTCTGTAGGCAAGCTAGCCATCGAAACTAGTGAAACCAGTACGTTTAATTACACTCCTTCAACTGCAGGAAATATGTAGATATTGAACAAAAGTCTTGGATCTAAAACAACTCGCTTTGAATATTCAGAAATATACATATATTCATATTCAATATATAGAAAATTAACCATTTTTGTATGTGTCTACACTTACAAGCTAAAGAAGATGAATGGGAGGGGCGTCTCTACGTCTGATTTATGGGAGCTAGCACTCAGAGCAAATAGGTACAGGTTGTAGTCGTACGATTGTGTGTATCAGTATTCAGTGGGTGTGTACGTATATGTATGTTACTGTTTTATTGGATAAAGGTTAAAGGGTATTTTCGTCTCTTTAGGAGATTAGAGAATTTCATGCAATATTTTGGAATAGTAAATTATCTTGAAAATGAGTACTGATTAGTTTTATGCACGGAAGAAAATAATCCTTTTAGTTCAGTTTTTAAGAAAAATCAAGACATGTTTAATATCATAAGATTGAAAGAAAAAGGGAAGCCCGGTGTACTAAGTTTTCGTTATATGCGGGGTTCGGAAAAGGGCCGAATTACAAGAGTCTATCGTACGCAACCTTATCCTGTATTTCTGCAAGATGCTGTTTCCACGGCTCGAACCCGTGACCTCCTGGTCACATGGAAGCAACTTACCAGTTACGCCAAAGCCTTCCTTCAAAGTTTGGGCACAGTTTGGTCAAACCCGAAATCCAAATGAAAATTCGTATTTTTTGGATTTTTGGTTTTGATTTTGGATTTAATTTTTAAAAATTTTCGAATTTCGGATTGGATATTAGATTTTGTAGTTCGATTTTTTGGATATCTGAAAATCTGAAATTCTTATATTTTATATTTATTCCATTATCTATGTCAATAGTAATAAATTCAATACCCTACCCATTAAATATTATCTCATATATTCAATATTAGTTACTAAGTTAATGTGAAAATACTTTTTATTTGAACATGGTTACTATTTTTACTTCTTATTGGCCGTATTAATGTCTCCATTGTATTTTCTTGATAATAATTTCATTACTTAAATACTTCATTTGGATGATTGTGGTTACAATGAGGAACTTTTCATGCAATTTAACACGAGTATTTCATTTGGATATTCATTTTTGTAAAAAGAAGAAACATCTCAACTTATAAGCTCAAAATATTCAAACCGATTAATCCGAAACCAAACTTAAAAAATCCAATCCAATCCAAGCTTATTTGGATTGTTGTTTCTTCAATCCAAAAACCAAAAAACCTAATCGAAGTCTCATATGCAATTCGAACCGCCCGAACACCCACCCTTAATTTTATACACATTTGTTATTCAAAACTACAAAATTAGAAGAGGGTTTATTATACTTAAATTTTACATCCAATCAGAGTAAAACTTTAAAATTCAGAGAGTAGCAGTAAGAGAAATGGTGAAATATATAAAATTAAAAAATAGCAAGAAAAATTAATCATATCTTAGTTTCACTTGTGTATGAGCCGAGGGTCTCTCGGAAATAGTCTTTCTAACCTTTTGGGGTAAGGGTAAGGTTTGCGTACACTCTATCCTCACCAGACCTCACTGGTGAGATTTTACTGGGTTGTTGTTGTTATTAGTATTTTTCACTTCAAAATAAAAACTTAAGTATATACTCCCTCCGGTCCACAATAAGTGACTAATTTGTTTTTTCATTTTGGTCCAAAATAAGTGTCTATTTATATAATAAAAAAGAATTTAATTTGTTTTTACAAAATAACCCTTATGTACATATCCCTAAAAAGATTTCTTACTCCTCACGTTAAATATTTAATTAAGGGTAGTTTAGTCATATTAGGTATTTTTATATAAAATTTAGTATTTTCTTAATGAGCGTGCTAAAAGCAAATTAATCACTTATCGTGGACCGGAGGGAGTATACTTCTTCTATTAGATATAATTTTTGTTGTTTTACTTACCTTTAATCATCTCCAAAACAATACAATATTGGGATTCAATATTCTTGTTCTAGTTTGTGATCCTATAATGGTAAAGTTATTAACTTCTTCTCAATTTGAGACAACCAAATATTGTTTTACCATCTCAGTTTTATTCATGTTTCATCATTAAAGTGGAAAAAGAGTTATATACAGAGGTGGATACAGGATATGAAGTTTATGGGTTCCTACATCGACTTTAAATAAATTTGTAATAATACTTGAATTCATGTTAATATATTTATAGATATTTTATGAACTTCTTAATATATAAACAGAGTCTAGGCAAAAGCTACTGAGTTCCTGTGAATAGGTATGCCCTACTCTAGATCCGCCCCTAGTTATATGGTTTTCGTAATAGCTCATAGAAGAAGGAGAATGTTTAATGTTGATAAAATAAGAAGGCAAAAGGAACATCATTATTATTTCTAAAACATACCCTCCCGTTCACTTTTACATGTCCAGTATTCTAAAAATAAATTTTTGCTTTTATTTGTCACTTTTAGCATATCAAGACAATTTCTTTTTTCATGTTATACCCATAATATTAATTACTATTTCAAATCATTTTCTCAAACTCACTAAAAATATACATCAATTAATATGGATATCACGGTAAATTATGTACTTCATTTTTTTTAAGGAGTGTGCTAAGTCTATATTAGACAAGTAAAAATCATGAACGGAGGGAGTAAGAATTTAAGTTTATACATTGTCATCATAAAATATTAATACAATCAAGACATAAACAAGATAGTTAATTACAAGTAAATATTATGAGAAACTTTAATTTGTAACATGATAAAAATGATATCTAACCTGTAATGGCATATGTTAAATTATAAAGATAATGTGTAACTTAAATCCAAATATAATGAATAATAAAGTATGTTTGTTACCATCGTTAGAAGATTATCAATTAATATTTATGAACAAATTTATCTGTTATTATAAAATATCACCTGATTGTTATAAAATTTACTCCTAAACTCGTGATTTTTAATTAATCATAGATTTTTGTACGACCATAAATCAACTAATTAAGAGTAAAATAAAAAATTTAAAATTATATTATTTTTAAATTTAAAAAAATAATATATTTTTCGAAACTAACCGAAAGAAAAGATCATTCATTTTGAAACGAATGGAATATAATTTAAGTCCTAAAAGAAAGAATCTATTTGCCGGACTTCTTTATTACGTACTCCCTCCGGTTCAAATAAGTGGTTTTTTGGGTGTTTTTACACAGATTAAGAAATTCACTTTTTAACATTACTTAGCAATGAAATTGATCATATTAACCTTTACTATCTCACATAAACACTCCTAACACATATTCCAACAGTATTTACTCCAAAGGCAATAGGAAAAAATAATTAATTTATTCTTGAAATCTGAAAAAATCACTTATTTTGGACCACAAAAAAAAAGACTGAAAAATAACTTATTTTTGACCGAGAGTGAGTATTGTTTATAAAAACAAACATGCCTTTTGTTCATTAACTGAATTTGACCACTTTCATGTATAGACATGACAATAGCTATATTGCCCATGCAGACCTACATTCTCTTATAACTTCATAAAACATGAGATCAAAATGGTGAAATAGAGTAATAAATATTATTTATATGTTTTAGCCTAATAAAATTTGAAAGAATTACAAGAAAATATACGTGACTTTATACTATAGCAAAAAATGGTTTATGTTTTTAAGTTTTATCCTATCTAGCTCATATTGCACATATTTTGAAAGCACTAGTAAATTCAAAACATGTGTTCTTGTAACCATTGCTTCTAAAAGTTATGTAGTTAATATTGTGTTTTCACAACTATTGCTTTCAATCTCTCTTCTTCTCACATCTTCTACATATATTTAAACGGGTCGTGCATTTTCTGCTTCTCCCCCTGTGTCACCTGGTTGCTATGTAAGAAAATTGAAGAGTAGAAGTCCACCATTAAAGACCATTGCTTTGCTTTCGAAAATAGGATTTTTTTTGAGATTGTTAGTTGTATGGATAGGATGGTGTTCCAATTGATTGAAAATATCAAAAGGAGTTCAAAATTTAAATTTTAAGTGATTTGGAGTAGATTTAAGCAAGAATTGAGCTAAATTTCAGAAAAGACGCAAGGAAGAAGACGAAGTCAGGTTTTTGTATAATTACGTATAATCTTGAATAATAGTGTATATGAGTGTATAAACACATCTTATACACTATTATATACTTTTATACACCTTTATACAAGTGTCTGTAGACGGAATTCTTCCACGATTTTCAGTTCCAATTCTTGCTCAAAACCAGTACAAATCTCCATTAAATGACTTCAAATTTTATATACAGCCTCCTAATACTATTTCTAACAAGTCTAAAACACCCGCTCCAAAGTTTCTCACAAAATCAAATTCGAAATTTAAACCCACATATTTAAGCTTGTTAAAAATCTTATTTTCACCACCCAAATGGATTTGATTTGTTGAACTAATATTTGAGTCACAGTTATTGATTCAAAAATCAACTTAAAAGCTTGAGCAATCTTTTTTAAAAGTTAAATACTAATTTCGAGAACCTATTGGAGTTGAATATTGAATCTTAGCCTATTATTTTTTGGGCTAGTTAGTTGTAAATTGAAATATGGACTATACAATTAAAAAGCAGGGAGCACATTTGTTCTTAAGTGAAATTTCAGTAAAGTAATTTTCACTATTTTTCACCTTTTTTTTTAATAACCAAAGTGTCTAGACCAACTTGTATACATCATGATTATTATTTTTTATTGTGTATTTGTTGTTTTGAACGGGAGCTTTAAAACAATTATAAAATTATTTTCGTGCCGGGGAAGTAATCACTAATATTTGAATTGTAGGTTGTCTAAAGCACACTCGATCCTTCCCCCAACCCTATATAAATATAGAATATATACTTTATGCACTTGGCTATCCCTTGCTATCTTATATCGACACGTGGCACTATTATATTTCTCATTATATTGTAGCTGAATTTATGTGTCCTTTCACTTATCTAGTTTACTTTATTTAATTCAATATCTCTAGTCAAAGCTCATTTTAGTAATCTCTGTAATGAAACAGCCTTTTAAACAGTCTCGTTATTTTTGTTTATCTTCGTCTCTTTCTTTACTATAGTTAAGAAGGCAGTGGTTAGTAGGATTTGAGGCAGTTAATTTATTTAGTTTAACATTGGATTTGACTCGTTTTGCAATATTAATTTCAGGTACACGCTTTGCGCGTGTACCTATATTCAATAAATATATTATTTTTAAAAATCATATAAATAATTTTAAATAATGTGATTGAGTAATAAATAAAAAATAATTAAAAAATATAAATAAAAGTTTCTAAAAATGACGAATGATAATCCCATTTAGTTATAAAGAAAGAAATTATTCCGCACACAAAAGTCCTCGTATACCTTATTGTAATTTTTGATGACTTATACGAGAATATCTTACGAGTATTATTGTTATTTGTGTGATCTAATATTAGAAAAGAACAAGATAATACTTAGATTCTTTTGCTAATAGATTCCTATACTTAATTATTTTTCCTCAACATTAAAGAAAATAATATTTCTTTTAAAATTCAATTCTTAATATTAGCTCATCCCTAAAAATTAACTTAGAGTTTATTATAATTCTACGTTACAACGTTCAAATAAGAAATGATATATATAATGTAAAATCTAAATCGATGTCCCATTTATAAAACGATACGTTTATCAAAGATCCACATCTCAAGTTTCATGCAAGTAGTTGGTGTGAGGAAGAAAATCATTCTATTTTATTTCGTATGCAAGGTTACGAGGAAAAAAGGGTTATCAAATCAATTAAGAGAAATTAATTCAAGCACATGCAAAAATAAAGTGAAATTATTGAGACAATTACAAGAAACGGAAGAGTGAAGAAGATGATTAACAGACGAGAAAGATAGAACAGAAGAAGCAGAGACAGAGGAGGAGAAAGACATTGTGATTTTCATTATTCAATCAATCTTATGTTAATGATACAAAGCTAACAACTAGGTGATGAAATGACTAAAATACTCTTATTTTCTTTATTATGTTATATCATTTCCTATACTTCCCCTCAAGTTAGGTAGTGCAAAAATATTATAAACTCCTAGCTTGGACCTAAGATATTCATGTTGAACTTTGTTGAGCCCTTTTGTCTAGATATCTGCCGGTTATTCTTTGGTAGGAATATACTTGGTTGTGATAAGTCTTTGTAATATATTTTCCTTAATGAAATGGCAATCAATTTCAATATGCTTGGTTCTTTCAATGATATACTGGTTTGGCTGCGATCTGCATTGATGCTTTACTATCACTGTAAATATCAACTGGTAGCTTGATTTGAAAATCAATCTCTTTCAGTAATCCAACAATCCAAATTAACTCTGCAATTGTGGCTGCAATACTGCGATATTCAGCTTCTGCTGAACTTCTTGAAACAGTTGTTTGTTTCTTAGATTTTCAGGACACTAATGAATCTCTAAATTTAATCATATAACATGTAATAGACTTCCTAGTATGAGGACAGGAAGCCCAGTCAGTATCACAAAATCCCATGATTGTATTATTTGGATTGCTAGATAGAAGGACTCCTTGACCAGACTGTTTCTTCAGATACCTTACTATTATGAGTGATGCTTCCATGTGAGACCTTTTAGGATTCTAAAGAAATTGGATGAGAGTTTGAACACTAAAAGCAATATGTGGTCGAGTCATAGTAATATATAGTAGATTACCTATCAACCTTTGATAAGGAGTGTGATCCTCTATTTCTTTGTCTTCGGTGATTGTTTCTGACTTATTTGTCTTGATGCTGTCATCATACTCCTTTATTATGAGCTTTATATTATAATCTAAAGGTGTAATAGCTGATTTAGCAGCTCCTAGTCCAGTTTCAGAGATGAGTTCTAGAGCATATTTTCTTTGATGCATTAAAATTCCTTGTTTGGACCTAGAAATCTCAATGTCTAGGAAGTACTTTAGCTCACCTAGGTATTTCATCTTGAAAGCACTTTGCAAAACTGTTTTAGTGTTTTGTATCAAGCTAAGTCTATCTCCTGTGATGAGCGTGTCATCAATATACACCAACACTATAGTTGTACCTTCAGAAGTCTTCTTGAAAAATAGAGAATGATCAAACTGAATTTGTTGAAATGAGTACCCTAATAAAGCTTCAGTTAATTTAGCATTCCATTATCTTGGAGCCTGATTCAAACCATATAGGGATTTAATAAGTCGACATACTGATTTCATGTCCCACCTGACTATTAAAGCTCTGTGGTATTTGCATATAGATTTCATCATAAAGATCACCTTGTAAGAAGGCATTATATACATCCATTTGATGTTTGTGCCACTGTTTTTGAGCTGCAATTGCGAGGATAGTTTTGACTATCTTCATTTTTACAAAAGTACTGAATGTTTCTTGATAGATAATGCCTTCTTTTTTACTAAATCCTTTAGCCACTAATCTGGCTTTGAACCTTCCAACTTCCCATGTGGCTTTGTACTTGATCTTATAGATCTATTCACATCCTATTGGATGTTTTCCTTCTGGTAGGTTGATAATATCCCATGTATGATTGTCTCGTAAAGCTTTAATTTCAGCTTTCATTGCTTCTATCCACATAGGAACTTTGATAGCTTCTGAATAGCTGTCAGGTTCTATGACTGAAGATATAGAAGAAGTATAGGCTTGATACTTGGGTGAAATATTTTTATAACTAATGTACTTATCTAGAGCATAAAGTGTATCTTGATGCATGATGAGAGATATAAAATCTTGAAGCCAAAGAGGTGGTCTTTTATCTCTTTGAGATTTTCTGAGCTCATTCTGATTTGTAGAGCTGACATAATATGGTTGAGTAGAAGAAGCCATAACTGGATTCTAAGATTCAATTATGTGATCTTCCCGACTTAACTCGCCTTGTTGAACTATGTACTCAGTGTCTAATCTGATTTCATTTGACCGATCAATTAGTTCAGGAGTTGAAGTATGATGATTCTTGTCATTCAACTATTCTTTAGCTTGAATTTGGATATGGATGACTGCTTGTCTCAATTGCCTCATAGAGTAATTTCTGAATATTGTTATCTTGAGCAAATATAGTTGTAGTAGACTTTTTTGAATTCTGTTTAAATGGGAATATGTCTTCCCTGAAGCTGACATCTCTACTTACCAAGAAATATCTGTTTTCTAAATCATATAGTAAATAGCTCTTTTATTCAGTAGCATAACCCATATGAACTGTCATTGTTGTTTTAGACGTCAATACCACACAATTATATAAGTTAATTGTGAAGTACCCAATTTTCCGAGTGCTGTCTAACTGGAAGAACCTGGTTCTTCTTGGTTTTCCAACTATTGATGTTTGCTAAATAATAAAATCAGTAAAGTAAAAACATAGATATTTTTACGTGGAAAACACCTGGCTTAAAAGGTGGAAAAAACCCACGACCTACATCTCAGTAGGATTTACTCAAACTCTTCACTAAAACTCTGAGCCAAACGAACTTACAAAATAAACTCTTTTGTAATCCTAGGACTAACTCAAATCCTCTTTGTATCAACTAGCATCTAGCTAATTTCTACAGATTTCAAGCTAACTCTAACTTGAACAATGTGTACTTATTACAATTGCTTCTATGAAAGCTGAAAAGATACAATATAATTCGCCTACTACAACCAACTAGACTCAATGATAAACAGATGGAACCGGTTCTTCTAGCTGGTATGTAGCTTCAGATTCGCACTCTCCAATTTGGCTCGAACTGCTTGCAAAATTTCTTCACGAATTTTTGCTCTCAATTCTTGATAAAATTCTACTTTTGTGCGTCTCCATATCATAAGAACAGTCTGCTATTTATAGGAGTTAGTACATAAGGAATTTACTAGAATCCTAATCCAACTCTTCCGTGGTTAAAGAGTTCTAGTCAAACTCAACTCCTAAATCCTTCCTTATCTTTGATTTTGTTCTTCTTGAATAAGGAGTCCTTCTCCAATTTCGTTTTTGCAGTCTTTTCGATCAGAAGATATCTCAATTTTATCAGAATATATTTATCTCCTGCATGTGCATCTCATGTGCCTTTAACTCTGCTGGTCTATGTCACATGTGATGGACCTGGTTCATCTCAGCGTTATTTGTCCATCTTCAAAACTATTTTCTTTCTTGGGCCAACAAATTCCCCCTTTTTTTATGATGACAAACTTTGTGCTTCAGGCCTGTTTCAGCTTAGTCCAACAGTGACACATATTAGAGTATTAAGCATTTATCACAAAGAACCAAGTTCATTAGGTCATAAATATCACATGTTCAGAGCACAAACTATCTTCCCCCTTTTGACATCATCGAAAAGTTGCAAAAAAAATTGTATGAATCCCAGATGTTTTAACACTTACTCATTTCCATTTGGGCAACTGCATATGCAATCATGGATTAATCATCAATAATCAACTAAGAATTCAAACTATCAAAAAATAGAGATACTGAATCAAAGCAAAAAGCATCCGATTTCATTGATAGAGCGAATATGATTCTGCCACAATCCACAAAATAAAACAAAAACAGTTAAAACATGAGCAACAAAAAAAATTCTGAATCTGTGTCACTGAAAGTTCTAGGCAGGCTAGGAAATTAAGTCTTGGAAGAACTGCAGACCTGGTTCGTTTAGCTGAGATAGATGGTTCTGCAAACTTAGAAACAGATGAAGATTTCTTTGAGGAAGTCTTGACTTTATTGGGCTTAGGGGTCTGAACCTCTACTTCTGCCACTTTTTCACCTTGACGGACCAGGTCCATCTCAGCCACTTCAACAACCTCAATAGGCTCAACAACCTTTTCTTACCCTTTTTCCATTTTTTTCTTCTTACTCTCCTCTAAAGCTCTCTTCAACTCGTCCTCACTTTGCTTTACCTTGCTCCTTGTAGTTCTTCCTATTGGAAGAGAAATATTAGAAGTCTCAGAAGGATCAACTTTTCTTTTCTTACTTTCTCTTGCTGTTCCAGACTTTTGAGCTTTAGAAGTTCTTTTCTTCTTTGGATTGTAATTATCGCCTAACATTTTCAGCAACCGAGTTCATCTGTGTGCTTTCCTAAATTTACTAACCCTTCAGCAGCTTCTCCTGATTCACTTCCCCCTGCGTTCTTGCTACTTTCTTCCTCCTTTTCTGGCTCAGCACCACAGATAGCCATTTTTACAGATTCTTGCCCTATTCCCCTCTCTTCACTCCTTACTCCCTCTCTCTCTCCTTTTCTTTTTATATTTTATTTGTACCTCCTCTCCTTCTTGTCTCAAGCATTTCCACATCTACCACACACCCAACCAGTATGAACCTATTTCCTAAGTTTTCAGCGACCTTAGAAATGACCTCAGAAGAAGGTTATGGTACAAAAGTTACCTGTTCAGAATCAAAAGACCAAGTTTCTTGCCCCTCAGTCGCCAACTTAAAAGAGTCATCGAAAATTTGGGAATGGTTCTTAAGGGAGGGGATGGATTGAATGAAATTATAGTTTTGAATATACGGTTAAGGCTTACCTAGATCTAGGTATTTTAATATGGTGAGGATTCTTGTTGAAACGAAACTGGTTCAAAGTCAACGGGACAAGTTTTGAAAAGATTTTGTATTTGGGCAGAGTTCTGCTCATGATTTAATTATTAGTATTTCAAAGTGTGCAGCGTGTAGAACACATACCTTACCTTTAAGATGAAGCAGCACGATGAACCAGGTTCATCATTTCAGAATTCTCTTGATCAAGCCTCAATTTGCAAAGATAGAAAATTTTCATTTGTGATCAGTGAGTCATATCAAAACATGGCATAAGAGTATACTTTTTACAGTATGAGACTGAACAACTGTTAATCTGATTATTTACACAAATTCCTGATTTTCTAGCAAATTTTTTTCATTTTTCCTTCTTCCTTTTTTTTCATGTACATTCTGAACTGGTTCAATCAGGTGATCTTAATCATCCCTAATAGTAACATGTTCCTTTCAAAATGCTCTCTACTCAGTGCTTTTGTCAGGATATCATCAATCTGTTTATCAGCAGCACAAAACTCAATAGTGATCAATCCCACAATCCATTAATTGCTGTTTCATCCCCAACATTTAGAACAACTTGAGGCAGCAACAATACACTCAAATTCAACAGTAGATAAGCCCTCAGAATTTTACCTTTTTAGTGGTTCAAGACACAAGACATGAGCTAATAAAGTGTGTCATACCTGAGGTGCTCTTTCTATCCACAAGAAAAGCTACATAATCAGCACCATCACATCCCACTAAGTTGAAATTACTACCTTATGGATACCATAGAAAAATGTCAGTGGTGCATTTTAGGTATCTCAAGATCCTCTTGACAGCAGTCAAGTGAGACTCTTTTGGATTTTCCTAGAATCCAGCACAAAGGCCTACACTGAAAATAATGTCAGGTCTTCTAGCAGTGAGATATAACAAAGAGCTAATCATTCCCCTATACATCTTCTGATCAATAGATGAACCGGGTTCATCCATATCCAATTTCGTGGATGTTGCATAGGAGTGTCAATTTCTTTGGATGTTCCTTCCTGGTTTTGTTAATGAGGAATAGGTTCATGGACAGGTTCCCTCGAGGTTTGAGGATCGATTCCTCTCTAGTCAATTCCCCCTGTCACGTTGCCCTGGGTGCAAGGACCTGTTCCATCACCTATTCCTTCCTGTGATGCTGCTTCAGGTTGGACTGTGGCTTCATCATTTGAGTTTCTTGTCAACCCCAATGATATCACTTTCTTCCCATTTCCAAAGGAGACATTACCTCCTTTGAGGTTCTCAAGTGAAAGGAATTGGTCCTTGCTTCTTGTCATGTGCTTTGAGTAACCACTATCCATGTACCATATTTGGTTGCTCCCCTTCACTTGAACTTGCAAAAGGAAATCAGGGGTTAGTCTTAGGAACCCAAACTAGTTTGGGTCCCTTTCTATATGCAAAAGGATAAATCACATTCTTTTTAGCCCAACCTGGCAG
This sequence comes from Nicotiana undulata, assembly GCA_005239495.1. Taxonomy (NCBI): domain Eukaryota; kingdom Viridiplantae; phylum Streptophyta; class Magnoliopsida; order Solanales; family Solanaceae; genus Nicotiana; species Nicotiana undulata. Next base: position 14,334 of record MDKH01124809.1, on the reverse strand, counting down.
CCTATTTTTCCCTAGAACAAAACTTTTGTTCTTCTGACTTGCCTTCTCTTTTGCAGTGCATTCACTTTTATAGTGACCAGTATTACCACAGTGTGTGCAAATCTTGTTCTCAGGGAGTGTGAGGTACTTACCTTTGGGATCCCACTTAGGTGTAGAGTTCCCAAAGCCAAGTCCTCTTCTGTTGCTACTATGGCGTTTTTGTAGCCATGAAAGTGCATCAGAGGACCTGTTCCATTTACAAGTTCTGTCTAACTCATGATTAACCTTAGTCAAGTCATCCTTTAGGGTTCTTACTAGTTCATCCTTTTTATAAATCTCATCTTTTACCTTTCCTATATCCTTTTCTAGTGAGAGTTATGTGTCACTAACTATTTCTTTACCTGTTCCTAACTTCAATTTCAAATTTTCAGATCTAAGTTCTAAGACAGTTGTATCAAGTGCATGAACCTGGTTTTTCAATGTGGTATTTTCCTTTTCAGTTTTACAAATATTTATTTTCAGGTTTTTGCATTCTGCTATTAAAAAGTTATACTCTTTTGACAAGTGTTCTTTTTCAGAACTTATATTCTTAGATTCATTAATTAAAATTAGCAACAATTCAAATAGTCTATCTCTAGAAAGGAGTTTAATTTTATCCTTAAGTTCCAGAAAACTTATCTAGGATTCTTCATCAGTTTCATCTTCAGATTCCCGAATTGCTATAAGAGCTCGTTCAACAACCATTGCTTTGGATGACCTTTTGTTGCAGTTCTTCTTGTCATGAACCTGTTCCTTCTTTCAGATTTCTCCTTTTTCCACTCGACTTCCCACATAGGACAGTTCTTGATCATGTGTTTCTTTTTACCACATTTGAGGCATCCATCATTCATCTGCAAGTGATCATTGAATAGTGGTGGACAAGTGGTGGATTTCTCTTTACACTTTTCAGGTAGTGCACTCATCTTGATCTTTTCCTAATGTGTTAGCCTCTTCAAGGATAACCCGCTCTGATACCAATTGTTATTTTAGATGTCAATACAACACAATTATATAAGTTAATTGTGAAATACCCAATTTTCCGAGTGCTGTCTAACTGGAAGAACCTGATTCTTCTTGTTGTTCCAACTACTTCTATTTGCGGAATAATAAAAGCAGTAAAGTAAAAACACAGAGATTTTTACGTGGAAAACACCTGGCTCAAAGGGTAAAAAAAAACACGACCTATACCTCAGTAGGATTTTCTCAAACTCTTCACTAGAACTATGATCCAAACGACTTACAAAATAAACTCTTTTGTAATCCTAGGACTAACTCTAATCCTTTTGTATCAACTAGCCTCTAGCTAATTTCTACAAGCTTCAAGTTAACTCTAACTTGAACAATGTGTACCTATTACAATTGCTTCTATGAAAGCTGAAAAGATACAATATTAAATTGCCTACTACAACCAATTAGACTCACAGATAAATAGATGGAAATGGTTCTTTTAGCTGGTATGTAGCTTCAGATTCGCACTCTCCAATTTGGCTCGAACTGCTTGCAAAATTTCTTCACGAATTTTTGCTCTCAATTCTTGATAAATTTCTGCTTTTGTGCGTCTCCATATCATAAGAACAATCTGCTATTTATAGGAGTTAGTAGATAAGGAATTTACTAGAATCCTAATTCAACTCTTCCGTGGTTCAAGAGTTCTAGTAAAACTCAACTCCTAAATCCTTCCTTATCTTTGATTCTGTTCTTCTTAAATAAGGAGTCCTTCTCCAATTTCGTTTTTGCAGTCTTTTCGATCAGAAGATATCTCAATTTTATCAGAATACGTTTATCTCCTGCATGTGCATCTCATGTGCCTTTAACTCTGCTGGTCTATGTCACATGTAATGGACCTGGTTCATCTCGGAGTTACTTTGTCCATCTTCAAAACTATTTTCTTTCTTGGCCTCAATTTTTCATGTTCTTGGACTACTTTTTCATAAGACAAACACCCCAGAACTCTTAAATGGCTGGTTGGGTTTCTTGCCAAATAGCCTCTCATATGGTGTTTGATTGCATATAATTGTGCTTGGCATTCTATTAATCAAATATGCTGCACTTAACACACCATGACCCCATAAATTGATTGGTATGTTTTCCTGAAATCTGATAGCTCTTGTAACCTCTAAAATATGTCTGTGTTTTCTCTCAGCCACGCCATTTTGCTGAGGAGTGTAAGCACAAAACTGTTGATGGATAATCCCTAGATTACTGAACATGTTTTCACAAATTGAATTCACAAACTCAGTACCATTATCAGTCCTGATTACTTTGATTAACTTTTCAAACTGAGTCTTGACTAATGAAATGAACTTCTGTAAAACAGTGCTCCCATCTGACTTTAATTTCAGTAGAAAAATCTAAGTAAATCTAGTGTAATCATCCACAAGTATTAAGAAATATTTATTTTCCATCAATCGTAGACACCTTGTAAGGCCCCCATAGATTAACATGTACTAACTCAAACCAAACAGTAGATTTTGTATTGCTGATTGAAAAAGGGAGTCTTGAGCTCAATTATTATTGGTGACTCATTTGCTGCAAAAAAAAACTTCTTCACCGGATCTAGCTGGTTGTAGACTTCCATTGAGAATGTATAACCCACTATCTTCTCTACCAATCGCTCTCACCTGCCCATTGAAGAGATCCTGAAAAATACAAAAATCAGGAAAGAATGTTACTGAGCACATTAATTCTTTGGTGACCTTAGAAAAAAATAATAAATTATACTTGAACTGAAGTATATGAAACACATTTGTTATAGTAATACCATTTGTATTATTACTAGAACCAACATGAGCCACATGTGTAATATCTCCATTAGGTACAAATACTATCTTTGGAAATTCTGATTGCACAACAGAATTTTTATTCAATAGATTTATATTAACCATCATATGATTTGTGGCACTAGGTCAATTATCCATTCTTGTGGACTAGTGAAAGCTAGGCAAACAAGGCTAATACCTGCTGCATTAGCTGTAGAATTTTCAGACCCAATGCCACTTGAAGACTTATTTAGAATATGCAGAATTGCTCATATTGTTCCTTTGAGAAGGTGCAAGTTGTTATTGGAGGCAACCCTTGTACATTTAAATGAGTAGAGATAGATCTTTGTCCCATGTTATGATTTAGCTTCCCTATGTCTGGGTTGGTATATATTGAACCATGATTAATTGCATTCCCTGCAGTTTGAGACTGGTTTGCCTGAGGATTACCATCAGTAAACCCATTGTAACTTGAATTCTTAAATTGAACATTACTTTCTGTCATTACATTATAGGTTGCATTTCCAACTGCAACTCCCCCTTTCTTCCTATTCTTGAACTCTAGAAGATAACCCACAATTTTGTAGCAATTTTCTTTGCGGTGTCCCTTCATTTTACATAACTCACATTGCACATTGTAATTCTTTCTGAATTTCTGATTTTCTCCATGTCTAGTTCTGGTGTACATGACCACATCATAATGATTTACAGAAATTGCTGGATTTGCACCCAATAAACTTGATGTAGCATCCACATATCTTTGACCTTCATCACTGATGATTAAACCATAAGCTTGATTAAAAGTTGGTGTTGGGCTCATCATCAAGATCTGACTTGTTGCCTGACTATAAGACTCATTCAATCCCATCAAGAATTGAAAAAACTTCACATGTGTAAATGTGTTACAAAATCCTTAGATTTTGCACAATCACACCGGGGAGCAGGAACAAGAGCCTCAAACTCTTCCCACAAGTCCTTGAGGTTTGAAAAATACATAGAAATAAATGTTGTTCCCTGATTTAGTAGCAATTTCTTTATGCAAATTAAAAGATCTTGATTCATCTACCTTGTTAAACCTCTCACGCAAGTCGCTCCATACATCTTGTGCACTATAAGCATACATTATACCCCTAAGAAGCCCAATTGCAACAGAATTCATGATCCAAGACAATACGATAACATTAACTCTTTCCCAATGATTCCAAGTAAATTCTGGAATTTTTCCTTCGAACAAGACCCATCAACTAGTCCAATTTGTTCCTACCCAGCAGTGCTACTCTCATTGATCGACACCACATAGAATAATTTTCGATCCCAGTCAATTGAAAAGATATAATTCGAATTTCACTCACATCTACTGGTGATAAGAACAATGGGTGATTGTAATCAATCCCTGAGATTTGATTTTCACTAATTCCTTGTGGTACAACTGTTGCATGTGCAGATTGACTCACGTCTGGAGTCAAAATATCTTTTATCGCCTTTGATGACAAGATTCAAGAATCTGTATATAGCAGAATAAAATTTCGCGAAAAACAAGAATTGAACACTGAGCTAATTAATCTTTGCTCAACGCTCTGATACCATGAAATTATTGAGACAATTACAAGAAATGAAAAAGTAAAAAAGATGATTAACAGACGAGAGAGATAGAACAGAAGAAGCAGAGATAGAGGAGGAAGAAGACTGATTTTCATTATTCAATCAATCTTATGTTAATGATACAAAACTAATATATATATATATATATATAGTAGTTAGATTAGCTTAATTAACAACTTAACTAACTCTTAGTCCTTTAACTAACTTTCTAATTGTATTATTGCCACTAACAACTAGGTGAGTGAAATGACTAAAATATCCTTCTTTTCTTTATTATGTTATATCATTTCCTACATAAAAGATATATACTTTGTGAAAGACGAAACGATAACGACGGTGATCATTTGCACTTAGAAAAGTCTAATCACCTCAAGTGAAATAAGAACCCCTAAACGACATGCGAATGTTATTGCTTGGTAGGCGTTTCTTTTAACAATTTATATAGGCAAAAACTTTAACTGATTTTAAATTTTTATTAGTTAGGATTAATAACTAATAAAAAAAAGGAGCAATGTTAGGAAAGATTATTAATAAAGCTAAGAAACATAATACTCCTATAACTATTTCCCAAATATTTAAGGGTCCTTTTCTCAAATTATACATTAAAGGGGCATGATGTTTAAATAACACTTTAAATAAAGGAAGATTATTAATAACCAAAATTTTAATTGATTTCAATTTTTCAAAGAATAGGAAAATAATCAAATTACGATTTTGTCTAACGTAAAATATCTTCTTAAAGGTTTAAAAAGGCGAACAATATTTCGTTAAGAGCCTTCATGATTTTAATATAGTATAGACATAGATATGAACCTTATATATCTTTGTAGCAAACTTACAAAATTACCAGCCAAATATAGCACCCACACCCTCATAATATATACTTCATATGTTTCAATTAGTTGAACCTTTTCAGAGTACGATAGTCGAATTGACTAATTTTCTGTGTCAACTCGGACAAAAATTCTTTAAGTTTTTGAAATAAAATATACATATTAGAAACTACATCGAATTAAAGTACTATAGGTCACAATCGTTAACAATTCAAAATATTTAAAAACTACTTGCAAAAAATATGGTCAAAGAAAATATTATTGTTTAACATCTGGAATAGAGTACTAAAATGGCAAGGAATTCAGAGGGTGGCAAGACAATGGCAAGAAGAAATCAAATGGGCCGTGACAAATGCGAGAGGAAAGTCTGATGCAACTGAAGTATATCGAATGTCTCTAGCAGGGTGCATATATATATATATATATATACACATATATATGAGATCTTGAAGACCAAATTAAATGAGAAGACAACATTGAACTCCATTTTTCCCAATTTATGTGATGGGCTTCGGAATACAATGATCAAAATATTTGATTTTCAATGTGAATTCGAGTACAAATTCTTCATACTTTAAAAAGTAAAATTTACATATATTTGTGAACCTCATGAAAAGTACTACAAGTTCGTAGAATATTTGCTGCAGATTAAGGAATTAATGAAACATCAAAGCTAAAGTTGCTGCATGTTGCATGCTGACAAATGGAAAGTATACATTTGTAATATGTACTACTCCAACAGGTCTAGACTGTTGCTCCTTTTATTTCACTATTTCGATATCTTAATTTAATATATATAATAATAATGAAGCCCGAGGAAATGATTCTTTCGAGGGGGAAATTGGGGGAAGTGCGTGCACGGTTAGCCACTATTTATAGATGTCTTTGCTCTTTAGTTATTGTTTAAAATGTATTTACTTTTTAATCAGTGCTTAATAATTTTTACACGCCGGACGAAAAATACCCATATGTTAGACACGAGTGATGTGTAAATATTAAGGACATGGTGTCCTTAACTTCATGAATGTTGTGTAAATATTAAGGATATGGTGTCATTAACTTCATGAATGTTGTGTAAATATTAAGGACATGGTGTCTGTCACGGCCCCAAAACACCCTGGACGTGATGGCGTATATCGCAATACTAGGCCAGCCAATGTTTATACTTAAGACATATAATAATCTTTCATTCGAATCATCACTAGTATGATATCTCATTAACATGTCGTTTAAGAATTTTTTTTTAAACAAAAGATGATAAGTCAAATATCTAAACACAACCCAAAAATACAGGATTCACTAGGTCACGAGCATCTAAAGAGAATACAAAAGTCTGACACAATATCGCTAATACAAATAAGTCTAGGGAATGCAACTACTACAGAAGTAAGAAGGGGAAAACAGGGATGCGTATGCGTGCAACTATCTTGCAAAATCTCCGAGAGTCCCTGGACACTTAATCAGCTCACTCCGCCCTAGCACCTGGATCTGCACACAAGGTGCATGGAGTAATGTGAGTACGCCAACTTAGTAGTAATGAAAGTAAAATAAAGTCTGAGAAACACATAAAACAAGTCAGCAATCCACAACAAATGTAGTTCTCTTTCCCAATCGTAGATATGACAATTCATGACGATTAAAAAGCCAATTTTTGTAAAATCCTTTGAAATTGTATATTTCAATAGTTTCCATAGAAATTTTAGTATAAAAATGATGGAAATCATAAATAGCCTCTCGGGAAAAAATATATTTCATAAACCACCCCTCGGGCATAACATCACTCAGAATCAGTCACTCAGCATACCTCACAATCACTCGGAATCAGACCCTCGGGCAACCTCACAATCACCCATGCCACCCAATCACTCTTCACTCGGCACTTTGGCACTCACACTCAGTAGATACATGCGCTCACTGGGGTGTACAGACTCCGGGGGGACTCTTACAGCCCAAGCGCTATAACAAGCTATGTCGTGGCATAATCACTCATGCTCTCGGCCTCTCATATATCATAATCTGTGTAACATGCTACAACGCGTGACCCGATCCCATAATATCCTCACAACATAGGCCCTCAGCCTCACTCAGTCAGAAAACTTTTAAAAACTACTCGGGCTATCAGTAAAACGGGGTGCTCGACCCAAAATATCATTTTATGCATCAAATAGTGTAAATGAGACTGAGTTTCAAAATCAATTTAACATAGTATGACTGAGCGTAAATCTTAAGTCAACACAGTGAGGAATAGCAGTAAAAAGCACCCAAGGGGTCCAAACACTTGACACGAGGCACAAATACGGCATTCAATCCAAACGTAGTAATAATCTCTAAAACATAAAATATCATATGATTGGTGGTCTAATACGCAACTTAATAGTTGCTACGGGACTAACCAAGTCACAATTCCCAAGGTGCACGCCACACACTCGTCATTGTCACGACCGAACCTATGGGCCGTGACGGGCACCCAGTACCTTACTCAATCGAGTACCAACATAACATATCTTTCTTATCATACTATCATGGATAAATGTGCCAAAATGGTCACCATGCATAATCGAAATAGAACATAAGGTAATGCTAGACATAGGACGACCTAACATGATATAGAAACTTATACATGTGACATATGCATATATAAGGCTGACATGACCATTTGTAAACTCAAAACATAGGCCGACAAGGCCATACAAGTATCCATATACCTGACATTTGTCTACAAGTCTCTAAGAGTACATAAATATCAAAAAGGTCGGTACAGGGCCCCGCCATACCAGTCAATGCATGTCCCAATCATACTGACCAAATAGGCAACTCCGGAGCAAGTGGAGTGCAGCAACACCTTCCGCTGAGCTGATAGCCCACTAGGAGGATTGTCAACCTGTCTATCGGGACCAGCGGGCATGAAACGCAACGTCCCCAAGCAAAAGGGACGTCAATACGAATAAAGTACTGAGTATGTAAGGCAGAAAAGCATAACTAAGAACAGTAATGTAAAGAGAGATGTAGGAGATACAACATGTAGCATCTGAGTGCCTCGGAGAGATAGTGACATGAAATGCATGATACATATATATACATAATCTTTTAAAAACATCCACCTCTGTGGGCATCATCATCATCATATCATACCTGGCCTCAAAGAGGACTTTGTAAAAACGTACCCGGCCACGTGGAGCTCGATAAACCCAACTGATCAGTGGTTGTAAAATAAGTGCCATACCCGACTGACTATAGCGCGACTTGCTAAAGTAAAGTAAATACATATATAATGCATGCTAGACTCATGGAATCACTAACTAAACCTTTTGGAGTGACATAAGGTCACTGCCTCTTCGATTAACATTATGGACATCATACCATCAATATGAACTTCACTAGGATTCAAGGATCATACATACTTTCTTAGTATAACTTTGTAAGGAAAGAACAACATGGACAACCTTAGTTTCTAAGAGTAGATTCCTTATGAAATAGCGTAATGGGTACGTTTGTTTCACTTTAAATCATGCCAAAAGAAAGAAGAAAATGCCTTAACATACCTTAACCAAGTTGCATCCTTAATACCTTGCAAGAAACTCTTCAAACAAGTCAAATCAATATGTCATATCGTAAGGAGATTCAAAATCAGTGTTGAGCAAAGGCTAAGTCTGTAACTTAAGCTAGTAGCTCGTTTACGTAAATTCGGGCAACATCTCCCCTGTAACAAGGCCCTCATCCAATACCATATATCAAAAACACCAAGAAAAAAACAATAACAACATGTATGAATTATTTTCCAACCTTATCTCCACCATAATACATCACAAAATAACCTACACACCCTAATCACTTCATACATGAAACGACAACAAAAGTAGTGTCAAACAACCTAAAAAGAATAACGACGAACAACCAACCAACCATTCCGTAATTATGTGTTGTTTTACCACACCTTTTATCCTCTAAAACTCCATAAAAAATCAGAACAAGAGGCCAACACGAAACATCCCATCAACAGTCCACTACAAGTCAAATAACTCGAACTCACGGCTTCCGATCACCGTGACGTGAGTTCTAACTATTAGGAACACATTTATCAACATTCTTTGACATTTAAACACTTAAATACAGATATTACACGTTTCTTAACTATGAAGTACCTTCCAAAACTCTAACTACAAAGAAAAAAGAGAGGCGGTATAATGACACTTACGTCGTAGGGATCGTTTTGATGTTATCGCTTCTCGATTTCATCCCCGGGATGATAGTCTTCTTAGAAACCCTAGAAGATAGCTTAAGGGTATGTTTATGGGTGTTCTCTGGTCGTGGTATACTGAAAACTGAAGAGAAAGCCAACCTAGGACTTATATATATCAACTTTGGAAAAGTCAAAGAGGTGCTAGCTTGGCACCCTAGCATTGTCCCTTCTTCCAACGCTTATATCTTTTTATTCGGATGTCGTATGAACGAATGGTTAAGAGAGTTGAAAAATCCATTCCAAGAACTTCAATTTGGTATATAATATGTCCCATTAAGACCTCATATAACACACGAAATGCATTGTTCAAAAATCTTTAGTGACACACCTACTTGTCACTTATGATATTTGCGCAGTCTCGCGAAACTGCAAATATCTCTCTATTCCCATGTCGTATAGATAAAGATTTAGTGCGTTGGAAACTAGACTCGTAGATCTTCAATTAGGTAGGTAGATCATCCCCTATTTCCAAGTATATTGGGAGAAAATATCAGCTACATTTGACCTAAGTTTCAACACATTATGAATGTAATTTGTGAAGACCTTTGCCAACTTTTGTTCCACAACTTGCTTGACTTCAAAACGTAGCACACGACTATCATACAACAAACATAACTCATAGAATAACCTCCTTCTCATGTAATGAACCATAGTCTTACCCTAAAGTAAATGTTATAACATTCCAAACTAGTCGACTTTCGATGAAACTTATTTTCTTCAATTGGTTTAGCTTATAAGCTTTCCAACCCTCTTGGTACTCATTATTCATGATCTTAAATATTTATAACCTTCAAGGTAACATGATTAACTTACTTTATGTGCTTCCAGATATAATCTTATTTCTGAGCTTACATCAATTGACTTATGACGTACTCTCACGTACGAAAACATGGGGTGTAACAGTCATCTAGCATGTGCGCCACTCCAAAATAGTGATACCATGTGAAATCCGGGGTTTCATACCCTTAGGACAAGATTTACAGTCATTACTTACCTCAAACCGAACAAAAATCTAAACCGCGATGCTCTTGCCCCTCGATTCGCCCTCCAAATGCTCCTAATCTATCCAAACCCAGTATATTATCATCAATATACGCTAAAGGAATGAATCCCATATGCAAATTATCAAATTAAACCACAAATCTCGAAATTGATCAAACCAGGCCCACGTCACGAATCCAACGAAATTCACAAAATTAGGAAACCCATTCACTCACGAGTTCAACCATACTAGTTTCATTAAAATCCCACCACAATTCGATGTTCAAATCCCAAAGATTCATTTTATGATGTTTCTACAATTTTTCCCAAATATCTACCTCAAAGTACTAATCAAATAATGAAATAATTGATATATTCATGTATATTAACCGAATCTGAGTTAGAAACACTTACCCCCAATGTATTTGTTGAAAAACCCTCGAAATATCGCCACAAACCGAGCTCCCTAGGTCCAAAATGTGAAATAATGCCCTAAACCCCGTGTATATAGTGCATTCTATGATCTCCATTGCACTGACTGCGAAACCAACCTCCGCGGTCGCGAAAAATTAGCGTTCCGCGCTTTTGGAGGCTGCAGCGATAGGCTTCAGTATTTTGGCCATAACGTTTTCTACAGATGTACAAATGACGATTTTTGTAGCTTTCTGGAAACTAGACACAAAGGGCTACAACTTCCGTTTCTGAATCATCTCAAAATTCCTTCTAGAGCAAAAGCTATAAGCTCGCTAAGTCAGACCAGTGAATCTGCACATCATGCCCTAGAGCGCCTCAACGCCCCAAATTGCGCCCTCAGAGGAAATTCCGCAGCCTCAGCAGAAATTACTTCACCCTCAGCGAAATTTAAGCACCAGAACCATGCCTGAGTTCCGGAAATGCCCGAACTCGCTCAAAACTCACCTGAGGCCTCCGGAACCTCAACCAAATGTGTCGTCAAGTCCTAAAATGCCATACCAGCTCAATCGAGCTCTCGAATCACATCAAACAATAACAAGAACATGAATCGCATCCCACTTCAAGCTTAATGAGCTTGAAATTGCAAACTTTCACAACTGATGCCGAAACCTATCAAACCTCTTCCGAATGACCTTAAATTTTGCACACATGTCACATATGACAATACGAACCTACTTGAACTCTTGGAATTCCGTTCCGACTCCGATATCAAATTTTTCACTGCCGACCAGAAATCACCAAATATCCAATTTCTCCAATTCAAGCCTAATTCTACCACAGACCTGCGAATAACATTCTGAACCCACACCTAAGTCCAAAATCATCTAACAAAGCGATCAGAACCATAAAAACCCGATTCCGAGACCATTTACCCATAAGTCAACTTTCGGTTAACTTTTCCAACTAAATAACCAACTTAAGAGACTAAATGTCTCATTTCTCTCCAAAATCGCTACGAACCCGAGCCAACCAACCTAGCACAACATAATAGAGTCGAGCCACATATAATGAAACAGAAACGGGGGAAATATGGCTAGAACTATCGGAACGGCCGATCGGGTCGTTATAATGTCCTTAACTTCATGAATGTTGTGTAAAATTAAGGATAAAGTGTCCTGTAATTGCACTTTCCGCTATTAAACTTTAGGACATCATGTCCTTAACTTCATATGTACAATGTAAATTTTGAGGACATGGCGTTCTTAACTTCATGTGTGCAGTGTAAATGTTAAGGACATAATGTCCTTAACTTGAATTTGCACCTTTTGTTGTTAAACTTTAGGACCTCATGTCCTTAACTTCATACGTACAGTGTAAATTTTAAGGACATGGTGTCCTTAACTTCATGTGTGCAATGTAAATGTTAAGGACATAGTGCCCTTAACTTTATGAGTGTTGGAGTTTTTAATATTTTTTTAATAAAGTAGTGGCTATTTATAAAATACACATGAAGAAAGGGTAATAACGTGTGTTGGAATTCCAACATAATATGTTGGAAGTTCATATACATGTGCACCGAACTCCAGTATATTATGCTGGACCAGTCTCCGATAGTGGCTATTATTCAATGACTTGGCAAACACTGGCTATTTTTGAATGACCAGTCCGAAAACTAGACAACCCTTGCTATTTTACCTTAACTTGGTGTGATATTGTCCGTTTTGGGCCAAGCCCGCACGGTTTCCCCCAAAAGGCCTCATACCATTAAGAGATCCCTACACCTTAAACTCCCAATCTCTTCAGCTACCAATGTGGAACTTTGTTCGCACACCTAAAAATCTCCCCCTCGAACTAAGTTCCGTGGCCCAATACCACGATTCACGGGTCTCCCTATGAAGTAAGTTCCACGTGGCCCAATACCACGATTCACGGGTCTCCCCCATGAAGTAAGTTCCACATGGCCCATTTCCTCGATCTACGCCCCCAGTGAACGTAGTGATATTGAGGGATGGATCTTCCCTGGACATGGATCTTGTCCGAAGTTGTTAGATATGAATATGGATCTTCTCCATGAGGTTGGATTGGCATGTTTTCCTTGGTATGTCACTGATGTATATACGTATTCTGGGATGGATCTTCCCTGGGCCGTTGAGCCGTATACAGTACCGAGTGGTTGTGAGGTGTATCATTACCTGGAGATAGATCTTCTCCATAGGGATGGATCGGCCTTCCTCAGTACTGAGTGACTTCTGTCTTATGTGTATATATTCTGAGATGGATCTTCCCTGGGCCATGTAAGCCATATACAGTACTGAGTGGATGGATATTTGAGAGTGGGAGCATACTGTGCATTTCATAATGTTGATGCATTGGCATGTAGAATACGTTGGGTACCTCGCTCACTAGGGGTGTACAAAGTCCGGAAGGGCTCCTACAACCCAAGCGCTTATATTAAGCCATCTCGTTGCATAAATCACTCAGGCTCTCGGCCTCTCACATATCATATCAATGTAACATGTTGCGACGTGTAGCCCGATCCATAATATCCGCACAATATTGGCACTCGGCCTCACTCAGTCAGAAACTCTCAAAAAGCCACTCGGGCTATTCGACCCAAAACGGTATTTGTATAAATAAAATAGGGTAAACAGGATTGAGTTTCGAAAATAGTTTAACATGGTATGACTGAGTGTAAATCGTAATCAATATAGTGAGAAATATCTGAAAAATAGCCCCCAAGGGGTCTAAACAGGTCGTCACAAGGCCTCAAACGTGGCTTACAACCCAAATATAAAATAGTATGAAAATATGATTTATCATGTGATTTAAAAGCGATTACGCAACTCAATAGTTGATACGGGAAGGACCAAGTCCAAATCCCCAATCAGTGCACGCCACACACTCGTCATCCAGGATGTGCGTCATTCCAAAATAGTGAGAAAATACTAAGTACGGGGTTTCTTACCCTCAAGACAAGATTTACAGTCATTACTTACCTCAAACCAGCCCGAAAACTACTCCGCGATACTCTTGCCCCTAGAATCGTTTTCCCAATGCTCCAAATCTATTCAAAACCAGATTAATAACATCAAAATATGCTAGGGAGATGAAACTCATTCGAAAATTATCAAATTTAGGCACAAATCCCGAAATTGGCCAAACCCGACCCCCGGACCCACATCTCAAAATTCGACACAAATCACAAAACTAGAATCCTTATTCCCTCACGAGTCTACCCATATCAAATTCACCAAAATTCGACCTCAATTGCCCACTCAAATCATCAAAAGGATTTCTCAAATTTTCCTCTCATTTTTCCCCAATTTCCACTCTAAGTCCTCAAATTAAATGATAAAAATCAAGGCTAAATCATGGAATTAACCCAAATATGATTGAAGAACACTTACCTCAAAAACTCCACTGAAAATCCTGTCACGCCCCCAAACTAGGGGAGGCACGACTGGCACTCGATACTGTATTTGATCGA
>ML281872.1:93216-109279 GCA_005239495.1 Nicotiana undulata | reverse complement strand
GTCGAGCCTTCGAATCACCAAAAACAACGCAAAAACACTAAATCACATCGAATTCAAGCCTATTAACTTTGAAATTTCTAAATTCTACCAATGATGCCGAAACTATCCAAAACATATCCGATTGACCTAAAATTTTGCACACATATCCAAAATGACATTACGAACCTGTTCCAACTTCCGGAATTCCATTCCGACCCCGATAGCCTATTTTCCATTGCCAACGGGAAATCGCCAAAAACTAACTTTCGCCAATTCAAGCCTAATTCTACATCGGACATCACAAAATTATTCTGAACACACTCNAAATCACCTAACGAAGCTATTCGAGCCATAAAATCCGCGTTCCGAGGTCGTTTACCAATAAGTCAACTCTTAGTTGACTTTTCTCATTTTAAGGTTATTCTTAAGGACTAAGTGACTGAATTCTCATTTAACCATTTCGATTTCAACCTATCAACTCTAACACATCAATAATGGAATAACCACTCCATGACAAGTCAATAACAACAATAATAATGCAGGTTCTACGTAACGACAGATCGGGTCGTTACATTATTTCACCTATCCACCCTTATCACTATCATTTATTTATTTATTAAAACTTTCACAATTCAGGCCAAATCTTTCACAATACTTTTGTCTCAACAGTCATAAACAATAAACGGTAGTTCTCACAAACTTCATAAATAATATCTCCAAATGAAACCAAGGAAAACAACTAATACTTCCCCAAAATAATTGCAACCAGACTTACAACAATATAACAAGCCAAGTAATTATAGAGACAACAATGAACATGAAACAATTAAAAACATGAAGCAATTAAATTAGAAACAGGGAAGGGATCATGTAAGCAGACCATTTGGTGGTGCGTAGATACTCGTCACCTCACCTATAAACCACACACATGCATTTTTACATAACAATTAAGTTGGGGATTCTTATTCCCTCAAGTCAAGGTTAAACCAAGCACTTACCTCAAATTCGCAGGCCACTCACTACTCAATTATAGCTTTTCCTTTAGAAACTTGCTCTAACCCGCTCTAATCTAATCATAATTAGCTTCATATCATTAATTGGTGCTAAAGGAACTAACTTTACTGAAAATTCTAATTTTTCCTAAGTTTAAAAAAAAGAAGTAAAAATCCGACCCCTGGGCCGCTTGGTCCAAACTCGGGGTTCGGACCAACTTACGTTTATCCATTCACCCACGAGTCCGAATATACAATTAGTTTCGAAATCCGACCTTAATTCGAGGTAAATATTCAATTTTTACAAATTCTCTAATTCTACCCAAACCCTCAATTTTTACCATGAAACTCTTGATGTTTGATTTAAATGTGATGAAAAACATTGGGTAATTGAAAGTGTAAAGTTTAGAATTGATTACCAACAACTTGGGGATGAACTTTGATGAAGAAAATTGTCCTTAGGGTTGTTTAGTTCGAAAATTATGAAGAAACATGGTGTTGTTCGCGTTTAAAAGTGTATTTATATAGCTGGGCATGCCTTCTATGCGTTCGCATAGGCCTGCCGCGTTCGCATCGGGTCAAGCCTGTTGGCCTTCGCGTTCACGTTAGGGGGGGTGCGTTCGCGTAGAGGAAACCCCGGTCCCTCCCCCAAGCCCCATTTACCTTATGCGTTCACGAGGGAAGCATGCGTTCTCATAGCACAACGAGGGGGGCCAGCATATTATACTCTATGAGTTCGCGACAAAGGCAATGCGAACGCATAGAGTTAAACACCTGAGCACCAGAAAATGGAAAAACCAGCAACTTTTCAAGTGTAAAACATCCCGTGGCCTATCCGAAACTCACCCGAGCCCTCGAGGCTCTAAACCAAATATGCATGCAAGTCTAAAAATATCATACGGACTTGATCGTGCGATCTGATCATGAAAATAACATGTAAAACTATGAATTAAACCTCAAAACTCATCATTTTTCTCAAGAACACTTAAAGTTCATTATTTCTCAATCGGACGTCCAAATCACGTCAAATGAACTCCGTTTTTCACCAAATTTCACAGTTATAATTTAAATACTATAACAAATCGGTATCGGGCTTCGGAACCAAAATACGATCCCGATACCAATGGTTTCAAACATCAATTCTTTTCTTTATTTCATTAATATTTCAGCAAAACAATTTCTCAAAAAATGATTTCTAAGGCTTGGGACCTCGGAATTCATTTTCGGGCATACGCCCAAGTCTTATATTTTACTGCGGACCTCCCGAGATCGTCGGAACACAGATCTGGGTCCGTTTTCTCAAAACGTTGACCAAGGTCGACTATAATCAAATTATAACTCTAGAAATTACTATTTCTCATATTTTCACATAAAAGCTTTCCGGTTTCATGCCCGGACTGCGCACGCAAATCGAGGTATTTAAAATTAATCTTTTTATGGCTAATAAGCCTAGAATTGGGTCTTAATTCATAAAATCACCCTTTGGGTCTTCACAAGAACTGTACCGATGGGACGCTTCAGTCACCTTTTTCGCTTACATCATGGTGATGGCGTCATGACAAATCAGGGTATAGATTGAAGACTCAATTCGTTTCTTGTCATTACACTCCAAAAACGAGGGGACTATCTATATACGGTTAAAAATGGGCTCATCGAATTTTGTTGAATAACGAGACTAGGATGATGGGTCGAGGATCAACCTCATGTTATATCAGACCTGTCACGCCCCTTTTTTTCCTTTTTGCAGCGGAAGTCAGGGTTTCGACATTCTTTAGGACAACTCATTTCCCTTTGGGAAAGGGGTATAGAAGTTGAAGAGTCTCCACCTAACAAATTTAAGGTGCGTTAGGGCACCTATTGCAAATAACTCATATAAACTAGTTTGTGTTACCAGAGATTGGGTAAGGGCTTGAAATTACCTTGAGATGAAGGTGTTAGGAACCCCTCGAGGTCCACAAAGGTGGGTCCCGGCCAAACTTATTTTGTAAATTACTCGTTAAGCAAATAAAGCAGTCTAAGCACACATATGTATTAAAAGAATAAGGGAAGTCCTAGGTTTATTAGCCTATAGGATCACATCTATGCAATACCCGGTAAACCTTCCTCAACTAGAGGGGTTACACGTGGCATTAGCGCACATGTCATCATATCTTTTACTACCCAATTACCCTCCCCTTAGTGGTTATATATGCGATTATAATTAAACGAACTCTATGCGTGCATTACCCGTCCCTTCCTTATGGCCCTGGAGGTGTTTAGGACCTCTAATTTAGGAAGTTCTAGACTCTCATAAGGTGCTTATAAAGGAGAAAAATCTAAGCGACAATTAAAACAATTAAGATTGTCAATCAAAAGATCACTTAAGGGGGCTCATATTTACCTCCACAAATAAGCACACAATAGCACGTCTCAAACATCATGATTTCAGATATTTCATAAAGGTCCTAGAGCAGGATATTTAGGTGAGTAAAGAAACAGAATATATGCAGCATTGTGTTAAGGCGAGGCAATAGAGACCTAATCAGTTTGCCTACTGATTTTAAGGACTTGTGGAATCTGGGCAGTTCAAAAATAATTAAACAAGGCATAGTTTTACAATTTGCAGGATTTTTAATTACCTACATGCTTGCCTAGGCGTAGATCTGAGATGCCCTATGAACATGTTGTTTAACTGTAATCAGACTTCTAACAATCGATTTAGAATAAATAGTTTGAATTTATTATGTCCTACATGCATGCATGTCTAGGTGCTGAACATTACGAAACTGGTTTTATACACATTTATTTCTATAACATGGTATCTTGGTTGAATCTCTACGATATTCTTCTAAGGACTCATGAAATTGAACATTACGAAACTGAGACAGGCCGGTAAACAAGTTTCAAGCCAGAACAGGTTGAATCTCCACGAGATTCTTCTAAGGACTCATGAAATCAAATAGTCAGGGGGTATAGGAGACCGGTGATGGTCGGAGAATGCACGGAAACACCATAGAAGAGAGGTTCTCGCCGGTAACGGAGATTAAGGAGAGAATTGGAGGGGTAAGGGAAACGGGTGACGATGGAATGAGGAGAATGGGAGGGGTTAGGGTTGGTTAGACATTGATAAGGCAAGTTTAATCGTGGACCGTTGATCTAAAAGATCAACGACCACGGTTAAATGGGTCATTGGGTCGGGTAGGTGCATGTTGGGACTAAGGGGCTTGGGCTGGTTTTTTAAGGATTTGGACTAATATTAAAAGGGGTTTGGGCTGGTATTAAAAGGGGTTAAGTCTGAAATAAAAAGGGCTATTTTTTAAATACCCAAATAATTGATAAAATAATTTATGAAAAATAATTAACAGGTTATAAAATGATTTTTATGCATAGAAATGTCTTAAAATAATTACTCAATATTTTAAAAATACACCAAGCTACTTTTTGGTAAAATAATGTAACAATGCACACACATGGGCATAATTGCAATAAGTTATTGTAATTATAGCCAAAAAATATAAATGTGGATATTTGTGAAATAATTAAGCTTAATATAAATGAAAATAGCAAAATTAAGCCATAAAATTGTTATAAAGTCATTTGTGATGCAATTAGTAATTATTTATATAAATAAAAATATTGGGATAAATTAATTAAAATCCTTAAAAATGCAGAAATTGTGGAAAAATATTAATTGATGCTAATGCATAGTTTTGAAGGTTTATACGCATTTTTTGAAAATATTATAGGAAAAATTGGGTATCAACAAGACCGAGACATGAAGGTGCAGTACCGAGCTCGGGATTCGAAGTACCAATCGAGATCGAGATCATTAATGATCGAGAAACAGGATGGACTTCGAGCAAGACCAAAGATAGCATACTAACGGAAAGCCGGGATATCCGTGACCGATCGAGGATCGTGGCGGAAATCTCGGAACATATCAAATCAAGAACGGTTATTCAACCAATCATGGGATTTCCTTCTGTATTTAGAATTATACCATAAGTAGAATTCTTCTACTATATAAAAGGTGCTCTAATAATTTGTAATCATCTAATTCTCGCATATCAAAGCAATACAACACCTCTCTCTCTTAAATTAGCTTGTTCTTCAGTTACGTTCATACTCCCTCCGTTTCAATTTATGTGCACCCATTTGACCGAGCACGGAGTTTAAGGAAAGAGAGAAATTTTTTGAACTGGTGTTGTAAAATAAGGCACATAAATTTTGTGTGGCTATAAATCATTGCATAAAGGTAAACCGTTTCCAAATAACGAAAGCGGTCATTCTTTTTGGCATGGACTAGAAAGGAAATAGATTCACATAAATTGAAATAGAGGGAGTATTTCTCACCTATATTTTCAGCCGGTTCGAGGTTGATCAAGCTCGAGGGACAAATTGCATATCTATACTGGTTTGCTTTATTTTACAATCAATTTCTAGCATTAATTATCATATTTGTCAATTTGTGCTAGGTGAAATTATATATCCTTAAAACCACTTATAAATTTAGTTGTTATCCGATTTTAAGAAAAAACAACATTCATATTCAAATACCACTCTAATTTTCGAATAGCATTTTCACTTTTTTCCCCAACATTTTACAATTCTTATGTCGAAACACCCACTAAATAGTAGCTGGTACAAAAAGGACAACCGGCAAAATGAGCTAAGGATCTACATTGTAAAAAGCCCAAAACTAGGTCCACATTAGACTTTTTCTGTTTTTTTGCCAAAAAAAAACAACAATAGAGGTTTCATACACGAGACTCTGGTCAACTTTATGAACATGGACCGTAATACGTCAAGATTCAGACATTTTATAGGCCCTACATTCCAGGAAATTAATACCGCGAACTGCTGGGAACTGACTTCAAAAAAAGTAGTTGCACAAACTACGTCGTTATTTTCCCACTTTTCTTTTACCTTGGCCTCAAACAACAACTAGTATAAAATAACACAAATCATCTCTTTTCGTTTCTATTCTTTTACCCTATTGTCTTCTTGTTTACATACACTCAAAAACCATTTCCCCAACACATGCATTCATCTGGGCATCTTTCTTGATTTGTTACATTTTTTATCCCTCATTTTCTTCTTAATTAACCAAACAGAATATAGCAAAATTGCAACACATTATTGAACCTAGACATCGGAATTCTTTTTTGATGCCCAGAAGTTACGAGGACCATTGAGTGTGCGAACAAAAAGGCAAGGTAGTTACTTAATCTGAGTGTCTCTCTCAATATATATTTATGTCCTTTTCTTGATATCTTTTTAGGTTTATTACCATCTTTTACACCTTTCTTTAGTCCAATTTCTTGTATGTTTAGTTTAGTTTAATAGTTATATTTGGGTCTGCATGGGGAGTGTGACCTAAGTGGGGGACCTTATCTTCTATATTAGCATAGGTACTAATGCATCATATCACTATCAATGGTATACAAGAAAGGCTTATGGAATGAAAAGGGGAGTGCTATATGTTAAATGGAAATGAAAATGTCTAGTGAATATATTGAATTTTAGTAATTTAATTAAAAATTAATTTGGTTCCAGGATTATATTTTTATCAGTTTCCCATTTATAGTTGAAGGGTGAAAACTGAAA
The DNA here is from genome assembly GCA_005239495.1 of Nicotiana undulata. Classification (NCBI taxonomy): domain Eukaryota; kingdom Viridiplantae; phylum Streptophyta; class Magnoliopsida; order Solanales; family Solanaceae; genus Nicotiana; species Nicotiana undulata. The sequence continues at coordinate 102,722 of ML281872.1, read as the reverse complement.
AAAGAGGAGAACATAGTAGTCAGTGGCATCAATGGACCCATTGTACTGAGATTTGTCCCTTTTCTCATTTTTATTGTTAATAATTGGGCAAAATTAATATGTCTTGAGATTTATCAAAGAGGTTCTGTGAGTTTCTGCAGAAATCTTACCCTTTCTGTTTCTTTTTATATTTCTAGTAAGTTTTTCTGGAGAGGGGTGGGGGGTGGACGGGTGGGGTAGGGTGGATTTTAGTGATTTTTGATTTATTCTATCCTTGTTTTGGAATTTAACATTCCTCCTTCGTATACTAGTGTGATAAGTGGCGAAGCCAGGAATTTTCTCAAGGGTGTTTAAACATAAAGAAGTGAAATTTTTTTTCTGACAAAGAGTGTTCAATATATGTTATATACCTTTAAAACCTATACTTATATACACGGTGTCATTTTCCGAGGAAGTATGTAGCTTCGCCCCTGCGTGTGATGCAATGCAATAACGATGGAACTCATGAGAGCTGAGCCTCTCATATTATGGTGTAACTATTTTGAAACAATATATATATATATATATATATATGTGTGTGTGTGTGTGTGCGCGCGCGCGCGCGCGCGTGCATTCCTACTTATACATTAGTTTATGAAAAAAATCAGCTAAGTTTAACATGATAAGGTATAAAGGACCTTTCTGGAATGTCCACATTCAAATGAGCTTTCCCTGTTGCTAAATACTTCTCAGTCAAAAAAGGACAGTCCGTTTCACTAAGCCCCCATATGCAAGGACCGGCCTACATTGACTCTATTGTATTTCCAAATACCTAGACAGATAAGATAATGTAGCTTGAAAATTGTAGTAGTTGTTATTTTTACATTTTGGATGTCAATCTTGTCTTTGTAAATCTATCATACTAGTAACAAAGATCCAAATTCTCACTGTAAATAAACCAATGGTTGTGGACGTCCATTTTCTGTTAGATAAAATACAAAAGGTTTGCTTTTAGTTTCCAACACCTGTATTTACTAAGCAAAATTATCAAGATAATAAAGCTCGATGCTCGAATTGACAATTTATATTAAGTGAAAGCAAGAACTTTCCAAGTTAAGGTACTCCAAAGTTCAAGAAGATCACAAAGTTTTTAATAGCAATATAGCTCTCCAGTCATTTCCTGCATGCGTGAGATTTGAGAGGGTATTTAGTATATTGTCATCACTCCTTCTCTATAGAATTGATTGTTTTTGCCGTCATCTTTCTCTTATTAGTTACTATCAAGTTTTTGTGAATGTATCACTGAATAATGCTAAGATTGGAGTATTTGTTTAGTGCTGAGTAGAAGCTAGTTAAATTGAGCACCAGCCTTTGTGGTGTCAAATTCATTTTGCTGGTTTGGCTTGTATTGGAATTTAGTATTTCTCTTACTGATGTAATAGAAACTATGTTACCTCTTGCCTTACAGGTGAATTAGCCAATTCTAATCTAAGATGGGTCGATCTAGCGTTGAGGCAATAGAAACAAAAGAAATGGACTACCAAAGTTTGCCATCCCCTCAACACCAACAAGCACCATATATGCACAAGGTTGGAGTCCCACCGAAACAGAACCTATTCGATGAATTTAAGACTACTGTAAAGGAAACATTGTTTGCAGATGATCCTCTACGCTCCTTTAAAGATCAGTCAAGGTCTCGGAAGTTTGTCCTAGGTTGGCAGGCTGTATTTCCCATACTAGATTGGGGTAGAAGCTATAATGTTTCTAAGTTTAGAGGTGATCTTATTGCTGGTTTCACTATTGCTAGTCTCTGCATTCCTCAGGTATATTTAGAGCATGAACATAGTACTTGTGTAAATCAGTTGAACAAGTTTGGACTTTTATGTTTCATGAGTTTGACTATATTGCAACTGGTTTAACAGGACATTGGCTATTCAAAGCTCGCAAACTTAGCTCCTCAGTATGGGCTATGTAAGTGTGCATTTGCTTAATTAGTATACCTTTGGTAAAGTTGCATGAACCCTCTTTCATGCATGTTTTTTCTTAAATTTGCCAGACTCCAGCTTTGTTCCACCTTTGATTTATGCCTTCATGGGTAGCTCGAGAGATATAGCGATAGGACCTGTTGCTGTTGTATCACTATTGCTAGGGTCTCTGCTTAGCAATGAAATTGATCCAACTACAAATCCAAATGAATACAGGAGACTTGCATTTACAGCTACTTTTTTCGCTGGCATTACCCAAGCTACTCTTGGAATCTTAAGGTATACAAGAATTCCCAAGATTAAAAGCTTGTAGTTGTGCACTTATGCTTTCGATTTTCTTCATCTCATTTGATGCAAAGAAACTTGTTGCTTTCTTTTTCCTTTCTGACTTGCCAATGGACAGCTACCTTTAACTACTGCTTTGCTTCCTTTTCAGGTTGGGATTTTTAATCGACTTCTTATCTCATGCTGCTGTCGTGGGTTTCATGGGTGGTGCAGCCATTACAATTTCTCTCCAGCAACTTAAAGGTTTTCTTGGCATCAAAAAGTTTACTAAGGAAACTGATATCATTTCTGTGATGAAATCAGTATGGCGTTCGGCTCACCATGGAGTGAGTTATCTTGTCCTTCTAGGCATCCTTCTTAAGAGGTTTTATCTGCATAAACGACTAATAGCACCTTCTTTTTTTTGGCAAAAAATTGCAGTGGAACTGGCCGACAATTCTCATTGGAGCAACCTTTTTAACTTTCCTTTTGTTAGCGAAGTACACTGTAAGAGTCCTAACGTTTGTCTATAACTTAAGTTGAAGTGCTTTGGTAGCTTTTGTTGATTCCTAAATGATGTTGAAAATCAGGGAAAGAAGAACAAAAAGCTGTTTTGGATACCTGCAATTGCTCCTCTGATCTCTGTCATTCTTTCCACCTTCTTGGTCTACATAACCCATGCTGAAAAAAAGGGAGTCGAGATTGTAAGTGCTTACTTTAGGTGCTTCTTTGGTACCATTAACTTTTTTTCTGATAAGTTTCTGTTATCACTTACTTAATGAAAACATTTCTGTGATGACCTTACCAGGTGAGACACATTGAGAAAGGAATCAATCCTCCTTCTGTCAGTGAAATCTATTTCACTGGTGATTATCTCCTAAAAGGGCTAAAGATTGGTATTGTAGCTGGAATGATTGCATTGACGGTAAGAAAATTGATTAATCAAAGTTGAAACAGGAGCGTTTATGTTCTTCCACTCAATTGTCGTACTTCTACCTTCTCGTTCATAGGAAGCCGTTGCAATTGGAAGAACATTTGCTTCAATGAAGGACTACCAGTTGGATGGAAACAAAGAAATGGTGGCACTTGGAGCAATGAATGTCGTTGGCTCAATGACATCATGCTATGTGACAACAGGTAGATAAAAATGAATAAAGTTCTAATAAAACATATGATATTTAACGATTCGATGCCTAGGCTTCAAATCCATGCAGCCTAAGGAATCATTGTTTGATTGATCTGTTAATGTGTTTCATTTATCCTGGCATTCTTTAATTAATGGATCAATTCACTCTTGCAGGTTCCTTCTCTCGATCAGCAGTAAATTACATGGCTGGATGCCAAACTGCAGTTTCCAACATTATCATGTCTGTTGTTGTGTTCTTGACGTTGTTGTTCATAACCCCTCTTTTTGAGTACACTCCAAATGCAATCCTCGCTGCCATCATTATCTCTGCTGTCATTGGATTAATAGACTATGAAGCCGCAATTTTGATTTGGAAGATTGACAAATTTGATTTTGTTGCTTGTATGGGAGCATTTTTTGGTGTGGTTTTCGCCTCTGTTGAGATAGGTCTTTTAATTGCGGTAAGTAGTTCTCTCAGGAAGGCTTAACAATTTCATAAGGGAAAGCCGTGACGGTTTAATGATTGGATCTTGTTGTCTTTGTTATTAAATAGGTCTCAATATCATTTGCTAAGATTCTCCTCCAAGTCACCAGGCCACGAACAGCTATTCTTGGCAAGATCCCTAGAACAAATGTATATAGGAACATTCAACAATATCCCGAGGCAACACAAGTTCCCGGTGTACTAATTGTGAGAGTTGATTCCGCTATCTACTTCTCAAATTCTAACTACACGAGAGAGAGGTAAGCCATTATTTCTTCTATCTTCAATCTGAGTAGATAGATAGATAAAAGAGTGTAATTCAAGAGAATGAACTTGTTTTCCAGGATATTGAGATGGGTAACGGATGAGGACGAGCAACTAGAATCCGCTGGCTTTCCTAAAATTAGGTTCTTGATTGTTGACATGTCACGTAAGTGGGGAACGATTACCTTTTAAAAAAAAAAGAATCAAGCTATATATATGCTACCACACTTCCTACAAATGATACTTATATTTCATGTTTTTCCGCTTACTCTTTTGCAGCTGTGACTGACATTGACACCAGTGGCATCCATGCCTTTGAAGAGTTGCACAGAAGCCTACATAAGAGAGAAGTTCAGGTAAAGCTTAATAATCATACCCAAACATATAGTATCTGAACTAAAAATAAAACCATAGGTCTCTTGATATCTTACCCTTTGTGTGTTTATGCGCGCACAAACAGCTTGTTCTCTCAAACCCTGGAAGACAAGTGATCGACAAGCTGCACGCATCCAATTTCGTGAGCCAAATTGGCGAGGACAAGATATTTCTCACAGTTGCAGATGCTGTGCTAACCTGTTCCTCTAAGTTCCCTGAAGAAGTAGTCTGAAGTTGTAAAGAACATACATGATACAACCATGGAAAATCGCCCCTACGCTCTCGAACTGGGAGAAAGAAAAATCAGCCAGAGATAGCAAGAAAAAACCAACTTGCATACATTAACATAAAGTGAATCGAAAGGGACGTTGGATCATAATTATCAGTGATTGGTGGGACCTTGAGAAAGATCCAGAAGCAGAAAATGGTCAATTGTGATAATGCTCTTGTTGGGTTGTTAAGTTGTCTGTATGTTAGCTACAGTTTAGATTGTATAGGTAGTTCAAAACTTTCTTCTCAATGAGGGCTTGCTAAAAGCAATGTTGAAATTACCAGGAATGCATGTGATCCCATTATATACCATTCACCAACAATAACCAAGAGGTTAAAGTTTGAAATAATGAATCAATTAACTAAGGCTCAATCCAAATTTAATTGGAGTCAGCTTTATGAATCCTTTGTGATATTTCCACTCTATTCAAGTGTTTTTCATTCCAATAGGAAATTGTCTTTTTAACGCAAATTAAAGTTGCTCTAAACTTAGAGGTTCGGTACATCTTCTACGAGCTCTCAACACGTATCGACCTAACGTATAACGTATAACATATAATGTGCTATAGTTTTTAAGAACCTTTTATTACCATTGCGCTTATTCTTACAAATATTGAACCTAACATAAATAGCAACTACACGTATATTTATATATGTTGTCGTCTATATATAAGAATCTTTTTTTCCTTACCATTGTGCTTAGTTTTAAATAAATCCATGTAAAATAACTTATTCTTTGTGATTTTAAGTTTAGCTCTTTCTTATTTATTTTCAATTAAGTATATTGTAATACCTACGAATTGATGTGTATGGAGTATTTGTAGGACATGTAAATTCACTTTGACAATTGTATCTCATTTTAAATTCTCTATGTCCTATTTACGTTCTTCGTCAAATATGATCATTACTAATCTCATCCGATCGGTTATGATAGCACACCAATCTTACATAGCGTATTTATTATATTTACGAGATTCAATTTTGTGAATATGTTGAATCTTTGAGGCACAAGACTTACTCTTATATGGCATTTCAAGTCTTACAAATTTTATACAAACAAAAAGTAGGGGAAGTAAGAACTTTGAGGTATTGTTATAATCACATTATTTTAACATTAGTAAATAGTAGAGTATGGGAGAAATATCAAACATATGAATCAATGAGCTTGATTTACAATAAAACTGTTTATAACAATATATCATACTCCTACTATCTTTCGCCAGTAAAGTTTTCGGAAGATAATAGGAAGGAAAATGTCAAATTTGCAACTTTTTGTGTGGAAGAATTGAAATTGAGCCGTAGGTGTCATTGGGATTTAAAAAATAATCCGATCATAGAATCTTGTATAACAAATTTAATGTGTTGTTAAAATATTCGAATCATTATTATAATGAGGGAGAATTACACAAAATTACAGTCCACCTATTTATATTGCAGCAGAATAATCCAGTTATAACTTTGCAAATCTGTAGCCTATTAACAATATGTCAAAGTTTGAAAAATAAGCATTTTTTTCTTTCTTTTTATTCTGCAGATCTTCAAGCACAAAAATTCGGTGATTTTTTATTCTTCTTCCCCAAATTTGTATATATTCCTATTCCAGCTACAAAAAATTCAAAATTATATATAATGCAACTTGAAAATATTAAATTTTCTTCTTTTCCAAGTTCCAAATAGCATAAATAATATCTAGTAGTAATTAATATAATATTCTATTTTTGGTTTAACTTTACTGTAATACTTAAATAACAGCAAATTTAAAATAGCCAGATTTACAAGCGGTCCTTCAAAATAGTCACAGTTTCAAAAGTAATCGAAATTTAGCCTCATTTCATGTAAAGATAAATCTGAACGAAAACACGTTCAAAATCCGAAAAATACTCTAGTATATTATACTGGAGTTCCAATATACTTTGCTGGAACTCCGGTATATTATACTAGAGTTCCAGCAAAGTATACCGGTCCAGCATAATATGCTGGAAGTTCAAACACAATTGCTCAAATCTCCATTATATTATGCTGGAACTTTCCGCGTGTTGGAGTTCCAGCATAATATACTGGAAGTTCATACACAGATGTACCGAACTCCAGTATATTATGCTGGACTGGTCTTTGTTCCAGCAAAATAATGATTATTTTTTACTAATTTAGCAAACATCAATTATTTTGAAATGACCAATCCGAAAATTAATTAAAGACAATTGCCAAAAGATGATCCCTACAGTCGTTTTTTGGAGAGTTGTTGCTCCGTCACGTGCAACGCACGTGATTGGAATTGAAAGGTTAATCAAGAAACACAAATAGGTTTATCAGTTATGATGAGCAACCCCAAATAGTAAAACTCCAAAGCCACAATAATGGCTTTGCTACCAGCATTCCGCCATCTCCTCACCCACCTACGTTCCCCTTTGCCCCCACCCATAGCCTCCTCCATCTTCCCAAAATTTTCAATCCCAATTCACACAACACTCTCTTCTCTATTCCCTCTTTCTTCTTCTTCTTCCCAACATACTCCCGCACCTCATGCTACTGCTAAAGGTCACTCCTTTCATCTTCCTTCATACCCCCATTTGCTTAAAACAACTGGTTTTTTAATGCTAAAGCTTCTATCCTTTTATTGCAGAGAGTACTGTATTGCTGCAATAATTAGTTTTTAAAATTTCAGTCTTGAACTCTGTAGTGCTGAAAGAATTGGGATTTAATGCTAAAATTTCAATCTTTTTATTGCAGAGAGTACTCTAGTGCTGAAAACATTGGGCTTTAATGCTAAAAATCTTAATCTTTTATTGCAGAGAATACTGTGCTGCTGAAATAATTGGTTTTTAATTTATTGCTGAGAATATTGTGGTGCTGAAAGAATTGGGGTTTTAGTGCTAAAGTTTGAATCTTTTTTTTTTATTGCAGAGAGTACTCTGGTGCTGAAGCAAGATGAGAGGTTATTTGGGTGTGGAACAGTGAGCCCTCTTGATCCAGCTGCGAATACTAGCACCATTGCCGCTATTGTTACTTCTTTGGGTGGTCCAGCAGCTGCAGTTGGGATTATCCGGTTATCTGGTCCGTCTGCAGTTCCTATAGTTGGTCGTGTTTTTCGTCCCAAGTTGAAAAAGAAGAAAAGGAGTTCTTCTGAGTGGAGGCCTAAGAGCCATGTTATAGAGTATGGTGTTGTTTCTGACCCTCATGGGAATGTGATTGATGAGGTATAATTTCACACTCTTGTTTCCCTTCTTATTTTGGTCCATTTGTTCTTCAATTTTGACTTGTGTATTGTACTACATTGGAGATATTGAAGGGTTTGGTGCCTTTGTTGCTTCATATCTGAATTTAGCCCTTACTAGTTACTACTTCGCCTTACCATTTCTAGTACTTTTATCTGTTCTTCTTATTTTCATATCTTTGAAAATTGGGTATGTTTTTAATTCTATAACCCCTTAGATAAGGTGAGGGAAAGGTGTCTGTAGAATGAAAAAGAGTGAGTGTTTCAGGGCAAAACTTCCTGTCCTATAGCTTATTAAAATTCCTACTGGTTACATATGTTTCATGCCCTTTTCTTCTTTTTTTAACCGTGGTGTTGCAGCCAGCTTAATGTGTTTATGCCTTTACCTTGAAGAAATAAAGAGATAGTAAAGTAATCAATGTTTCTATAAGTTGGTAATCCTGCATAGTCTATAAATTGCTTGGAATTAAGTTCGATTGTATCTTCAACTCACATTTTGGATGCCCAACTATAGGTTCCGATGGAAATCCGTGTCAGATTTCTGTGATAAATAAAGTACGTGTACCTATACATGTTCTTTTTTTAGCTTGTTAAATATATTACGCATCATAGACATACTTTTTTATTGATAAATTTAATTTTTAGATTTTCAATATTTTGTCTAGTTCTTTGTCATAAAATTACTAAATGAATTCCATGCGTAGAACAGAAAAAAATTTATGAAATTTGATCATAGTTGAGGAGCTTGGTAATGACTACCTCTAATGACATTAATTTGGCTCTCCTTTTATTAAAAGGAAGACTTTACTGAAATTTGGGACTGGTTTGGGTGAATATTTTCTTTTTGGGTGGGGGTGGGGGAGGAGAAGGGAAATTGGAGGGTGTCTTAGTGCCCTTTTTCGTATTATGTGGTTGGTTATAGCCCAAATGAGATAGTATCATCTGTTTGTGCTTGTCTCAAAGTTATTTTGAGTTTATTCGTATTATGTGGTTGGTTATAGCCCAAATGAGATAGTATCATCTGTTTGTGCTTGTCTCAAAGTTATTTTGAGTTTATTCGTATTATGTGGTTGGTTATAGCCCAAATGAGATAGTATCATCTGTTTGTGCTTGTCTCAAAGTTATTTTGTGTTTATCATTTGTGCATTAGAGAAAACAAATGGAGGAAAAAGAGGCACCAATTTTTAGAATATATATGCAAATTTTGCTGCGCTTGTATGATCGTCCTTCTATTTTTATTTCTGAGCAAGTTTATCATTTATCCATTTTCTGAGAGAGAAAAATTGGGGAAAGAAAGCACCAACATATGGAATTTATGCAATCCTTCGTACATGATGTCATATTACATATGGGCTAGGTGCATTGTTTTCTAGATTTTGATGTAAGAAAGAAGGGATAAGTAGGAAGAAAGGCGGTCAATGTGCTAATAGATGTCCAGACTCCAGGAAAAAAAAATTCATCCTAGTTAAGGCCATTGTGAATTGTAGTCTGAAACTGTATGTATGAATATTTTCTTGGAGTCATATTTTTTCCTTCTTCTCCCCCCCCCCCCCCCCCCCCCCCCCC
>ML281872.1:0-92958 GCA_005239495.1 Nicotiana undulata | reverse complement strand
CCCCCCCTCTCTCTCTCTAAATATATCTTTCTTGCGTAGGTTCTGGTGATTCCTATGCTGGCCCCAAAGTCATACACTAGAGAAGATGTGGTTGAGCTTCAGTGTCATGGAAGTGAAGTGTGTCTCCAACGTGTTTTGAGGGCTTGTTTGGAGGCTGGTGCGAGGCTCGCGGAGCCAGGTTAGTGTCATCCTTATATTCTTTAATTGACTGTTTTAATGTCTAAACCCGCAGCAGCTAAGTTTTTGGGAAGAGTTGGTTTCTGTAGATTGAAAACTGTTATGAAGATTCATTTGTCTGTACATCATTGTATAGTTTCATTGCATTTATAAAGCTTAGTTACTATGCTATATTACACAGCAACTGTCACTTTTTTCTACGCAGCGATAGAAGAGGTGAGAGTCTTTCTGCTCCAACTCACCTCTTTTTATGTTCTCACTTTAACTAGGCGAGTTCACTCTCCGCGCCTTCTTAAATGGTCGTTTGGATCTCTCTCAAGCTGAGAATGTGGAAAAGTTAATATCAGCCAAGTCAGTGGCTGCTGCAGATGCTGCATTGGCAGGAATCGAGGTGCTCAGTTGTATAAAATCACTTTCTAATTACAAGAGTTTTTGACCCTTTTTAAAGGAAAAGAGTTATTGACCCTTCTATATATCAATAAAGAATAAAATCGGCACTTTTTTTTTTTTTTTCCTTTTATCTTAGTGCTTGGGAATGATGCTGAACAATGTGTTCATTTTGTCAGGGGGGTTTCTCTTCTTTGGTCAAATCACTAAGAACGCAGTGCATTGAGTTGCTAACTGAAATTGAGGCTCGTCTTGATTTCGACGATGAGATGCCACCCATTGATCTAAATCTTATTATGGACAAAATATATGGGATGCTGCATGATCTGGATGATGCACTGGAAACTGCCAACTATGACAAGCTTCTGCAGTCAGGACTACAGGTTTTATATTGCACTAATACAGACCAAGTTCTTATTCAAGGCTAGTGAATGTTATCTCTAGGAACTAATTATTAAAAGCGGAAAGGAGAAAGAAACAAAGGACACATGTCATAAATTTGTCATAGAATTTGAGAATAGCTTAAAGCACATCTATCTTTTTAGCTGGCCATCCAAAGAATGGCCTTTTTAATTTTTCCCTGCTTTCAACTAATAATTAAGATAACATGATTTTTAATGAACATCTTGCAGATTGCAATTGTTGGTCGACCAAATGTTGGGAAATCAAGCCTTCTTAATGCATGGAGCAAAGTATGTTCCAAAATTATATCCATTTTTTACCATCTCCTCCTGATTAGTTATCACTACTTCTCTTAACAGTGGCATAGATTTTTGAATCAGCAACTAAATCTGAAACAAAATGTAGACCAGTAAATAGAAATCCCATCTGTAAGACTGTAACTGGAGACACATACTAAGGGAGGTTCCATGCAATGGCCAGCTCTCTTTTTTTATAATTTGCGCAGGATGTGACTTGCACCCTATGTTGCTCGGACTCTCCGAAAATGTGGCCGGATACGTGTCGGATCCTCCAAAAGTAGTGCATTTTGTAAGGATCCGACACGGGTGCGGCTACATTTTGGAGAGTCCGCGCAACATAGCTTGCACCATTAGCTCTACCTGAGACATTTCCAGGGATCAATTCAAGAACTCTTTCATCACCTTGCTTCATATTGCTATAGGCCAATTTGCTCCTTTTGGTATAGAAAGTATATATAGTGGTTGAATTGCTAGTTTCACAATCTAAATTATATACATTTAGCCAGCAATAGGTTGTGCTAGACTCAGTTGATCACGGTGAATTTATCTACAAGCCACAGTTCGGAACTTTTTCCCAAACCTACAACTATAAGACAGTATAAAAAAAACAATGAGCTATTTCAAACCCCTAATATATAATTGTCTCCCTTAATTTGTCGCATAAAATGAAAAAACTTGTGTTCTTAGGAGTGCAAGTCATTTTCCGCTACAAGTATTTAACGCGTACTGCGTCGCTTCTCAAACATATAAACATGATTGTCAATCTTTAACTCTATCAAAGCCCTACTACTACTGCTGCTACTTCTAGTCGTAACAAAGCCAAAAAACTTTATAAAATGTTTTTCATGACAAATAATTTCCTCAAAAAGTAAAATGTCATATTAAGCACACTCCCCAATTCTTTAGAATTTCTCGTTTAAAGTGTCTGCTTCCTGTGTTATTATCGTACTGGCATTCATTTCTAATCACGTGCCTTATATTAGCGTGCAGACTGATAGAGCGATAGTTACAAATATTGCTGGTACTACACGGGATGTCGTAGAAGCCAATGTTTCTGTCCGTGGTGTTCCTGTTACACTTCTTGATACAGCAGGAATCAGGGAGACTGATGATGTTGTGGAAAAAATTGGTAAGACCTTTCTGTTTGCCAAGTTTATATCTTTTCCAATGTTGGCCGAAGCCAGCCATTTTCTTGTCTGTTGAAAATTTTGGTCATTGAACAGATAAATTTTTTAATGTGCCAGATTCTATTTCTCTTTGAAGGGAAATTTAACAGCTCCTTATACACAGATTAAGTGTGCGTGAAAAAATATGGTTCTTCTTTTTGTTGCTTTTGGGGTCTACTGTGTATTTCCGAGTCAGACTGTCAATAGTTCTCATAACCTTAGTCAAGTGTATCTCTCTCATTGCTACATGGGTTTTCTCATCTAACTTGTGGAATTTAGCATTTAGATCTGAAACATAACATCATTTTAAGAGTTTGCTCGTAATTGTGTCTCGAAATAATCATATGTTAGTTGATTATATGAAGAGTCCAAACTGTAACACTTGGTCAGAGTTATCCTTGGCCCTTAATAAACATTTTTCTGTTGAATCTCCGGTCAAAGTTCTTGGTGAATGTAGTTGTCGCCCAATGATGGTCCCTGTTATGGTACCTCAGCACTATATTTGTTGAACCCAATCAATGATATTGTTTCCTTTTCCTAGTCTCTTTTTCTTACGTCGATGAAATATGACATGAACTACCTGTGTTGAGTTTTTATTTTATTTGATTCTCGTAGCATTCTGTTCACAGGTGTGGAAAGATCTGAAGCTGTTGCTAGAAATGCTGATGTCGTAATAATGACCATAAGTGCAGCAGAGGGGTGGACTCTGGAGGATACACAGCTCCTTGAGAGAATCCAAAGGAATCAGGTTTATAAACTATTCCATTGACGTATAACTTTGAATATGATATACTTGTTTCTTCCCTGATCTATGAACTTCTATAATCTGTTGTGTTAAGTTGAATAAAAATAGTCTTGCTTTATTTTGTCTTGTTATCATTGGTTTCCATTAATTGTTTTTGTCGAAGCAAGTCTAATATGAATTTTTTTTCAACTGCTGGAAGTTGGTGTGCTCTATATTATGCAGCCAACATGGAACTTTACTCTCTCCTTTATCATGGAACTTACAGAAGAAAGTCTGTAATGAGTAATGACTTAGCTTTTGTTTTCTGTTACTGTTATGGAGCTGCAGTTGATTCTTGTTTCTGCAGCTCTGTTATTGTTTTCTGGTAATAGGAGACACATTTGAGATTAAGCTTATTCCTATAGTTTCAGACCGCGGCTGGATGTTGCTCTCCGCTGATTCTGGTAATCAACAAAATAGACTGCGCTCCCTCCGACTCTTATGAATGGGTCAATACATGCGGCTTCTCCTTCAACAAGCACATTCCGACATGTGCTGTCAATGGTCAAGGGATTCAGGAACTTGAGGCAGCAATAATAGAAATTATGGGTCTCAATAAGATCCCTGTCGGCGGTCGCAGATGGACAGTCAACCAGGTTAGCTTCCTGATCTTCTTCTTCTATAATAGAATGCATTAGTAGAGCCGTGTAGTGACATTGTTACCTAGAGTTGTGCTAGTATAGAAGTATTAATAGACAATGGCTTAATTCTATGTAAAAGGAAAGAGGAGAATGCTGATTTGTTGCTAGATACCCCTGATGTGAATCTGCTTCGGATTTTGAACCTTAATTATGTCAGGAGTGAATTCATAAGAAAAAGTAAAAGTAATCTTCAGACCCGATCCTTGAAAAGAAATCAAATTGTTCTCATTCCCTTCCTGTAGTAATACTCTACTATCTAGATTTTGTGCCCAAAAGGACAAAAGGGAATGAGAGGATGATTGAATGATGAAATGAGAGTTAGTAACTGAAAAATCCTCTTGTTTACATCTTTATCCATATCCTATCTTAAACACAAAGGTTACACATAAATAGAGGTTGATTCTTTGCATAAGTTATCAAACCTCTTGTCACTTAATATTTCTCGCATCTAATCTGAATTCATCTGCCATTACAGAAGATCTTTCTTATTTCTGTCTTTCCCTTTGTAACTTTATAAATGAACGGTGATATGCTTGTTCCTCCCTCTAAGTTAAAAGTTATTAAGACAGAACAACTGTGTGTTTTTTAGATCTTCTCATATCGATATCTTCACACATTAGGTGTTGGTTTGACCATTTTAGTCTGCAGTCTTTAACCCTTGGCTAAGCAATCTAGTTTTTCAGTTTGCCTCCGAGCGTCTTGTCAAATGTCCAACTGAACTGGCCCTACTAAGAAACTTGGAATTGCTTGGGAAATCCTTCAACCTGAATCACTATTTGCCCTGAAAATCTATTATTTATAGTCTAAAAGACCAACCTTTGTAGCCGTAGACTGTGTTGCGTTCCAAATTTAGGTAGAAGTCCCTATTTACCCCTCTCTGCCTATCGTCAAAAGGTTATTGCTTGGCAATGAACCAGGCCATGTCACTGCGAACTAGAGTATTGTATCTTTGTTCTTCTCTATAACTACTGTGCTTTTATTTTTTTGAGTACTATTGTCTTTTATTTATTTATCTGTGTTCTACGAAATCATCATTTTTAGGCAGGTTATCCTCTGTTTAAAGTCCATTCATATTTCATGGCTTTATTAAGAAATGCAATTCTTAGCTAAACGAGAGCTGCGTTTTGGTTTTATAATTTCCAGAGACAATATGAGCAGCTTATTCGAACCAAGGAAGCTTTTGTGAGGTTAAAGTCATCAATTCAGGAAGATATGCCCCTTGATTTCTGGACAATAGACTTAAGGGAAGCTGCTTTGGCGCTTGGACAAATAAGTGGAGAAGATATTTCTGAAGAAATATTGTCCAACATATTTGGTAAATTTTGTATTGGCAAATAGTACTGCAACCATCTAGACTGATATATGATATATGATTATTTCAAGGGATCATATATTCATATGTTTCAATATAATTATCAACTTGTCTTCAATTCAGGTTATTGTTTTGATCTCTTAAAAACATGAATATGACCTCTTATGAACGTGATCATGATATCTTTCGACCTTGGGTTAGATACTCATGTTTAAAATAATGTTTTCCCTTAATAATCCTACTCACTCCTCCACCAACTGCATAAAAATATTCTTTGAAGGTATATCACTAATCTTTGACATTTTTACCCAAATTCAAGATTTTTCAGTAATTTATGAGGATCACTTGACAGTATGAAGGATGACATAAAAAGAAAAAAATTGACAACATAAAAATTAAAGATGGCAAAATGATTTAAAGATGGAGAAGAGTGAGAAATGGGAAAAGAAGAATTTGAATATGGAAAAGTGGTAGTCACAGTATGCTTAAGTTTAGTTGCAAATTTTAAATATTTTGAATTGTTAATTATTGTAGAGTGTAGTACTTTTTTAACGTAATTTTATACTTAAAATTAGTTAGTACGACCTTCGTACTCCTAAATTATATGTCACATAAAGTAGAACAGAGACTACAGTAAAAAGCATCATCTAGTCTTTGTTGTATAAAATTCAGGTGAAATTACAATTGATGACCTGCCTTTATTGAGTAGAGAATGCCCCATTTTCTCGTGCTTTAAAGAATTGCCATGTTCTTATTTTCAACTAATTTTTTTCTGATAATCACCAATTTCTTCAAACTACACAGCTCATTCTTTAAGACCTGGTTTCACATATTGAATAAGCCTACTTCAATTACGTTTGCTGAATATATAGATTTAAACAAGGTGGCGTCGTTATAATCTGGATTGAATTGCGGCAATATGTCAATGCGTTCAATGAATTTTTAGCACAACATTTTGAAAGCACCAAAAATATAGTCTCTAACCTACTGTCAGGAAATAAGTAAAGAATTTGGTGTATGCAGGACCAAAATGGAATTAAGAAGCTAATTGCAAAAATGAACATCAAGGTTCATTCCCAACTATTCGATGCCGCAGTATAAAAAGCAGGAAAAAAGAAACAAGAATATAATTACATAAACAAATGAAAAAGAGGTTTCTAAGTGTCTAAAATCATCAAAGGACTCTTCCCATGTCAATATCCAATCAGATACAAAATATATTCAAAATCAGACACAAAAATGAATGAGATAAAGGGATGAAACCAGTATGTACACTATCTGACAATACACACTATGAAACCAGTATGTACACTATCTGACGATACACACTATTATATACGCGTACGCCCGTATATTCCCGTAAACACAAACCCTCTGGCCCTTGCTTCCGCCTCCCCGTCCAGCCCCTTAGATGCCTCCATCCCCTCCATAGTTGAAGCAGCCATCGTTGCTCCAACTGAAAAGAACAAAACCTTGTGAGGGAGTGCATCTCTCACTTTCTTGAGTGCGCTTATATCAGACATGCCCATCAACTTGAATATAATGTTTCCATTGTAAGCCTCTACCATCTCCAGCATACTCTCTCTAGCTTTTGAAGTACGAGAAGCATATTTCCTAGCAGCTCTCAGACTCGCTCTCATCACCTGTTTTTCTAATAGCTTCGCCGCAGCTGTTGCACGCACACAGTAGTCAATTGCCTGTGCGACCAACTGTAGCCCAGACCTGGGGCGGCACAACAAATGCCGGTGGAAGAAAAGTGGCCTTCTGCGTCTCTGACTCTAAATGGACTGTTGAATAAAATGCAACTCTTTGTACACAGCAACTAAGTTCTTCACATTCTTTCGATTCTTCTCAGCATTCTGAATCGCACGGAAGTATTTCAACTCTTCAATGTCATGTTTGCTGGACAATAGACTTATTTGCCTCCAGGTGATCTTCATTGTTGCCTACATACATTCAACAACCACAACAATGTAAGCAAAACCAACTTTAACACTACAGAATCTCTAAGGTGGATAGGAAATAACAAAATATCGATTAACCAGTCAAAATGACATCAACGGACCAAGGGAAAAAAAAATCGGCATTTATGCTCGAATAATGAAAGATCGTGGATTCGCACGCTCTGTTTCCGTTCTGCTGTTGCTGCCATCTGGCTTCTTTTCTTGCACAATTGCCACCACATTTTGATTCTTCTCGCCGACGTCTGCTTCTGTTTCTGCTCCGTCGTTGCTGCCGTTGTAGCTTGAAACATAGCAAAGTGAAAAATTCCAAAAATGTGCTAAGTGCTTGATAAGAGGACGTTAAAACTAGAGCATGAAGATTGGGAGTTGGTGCTCAAACTAGTGGAGGGGCATGAGTAACTCAATAATTTTTTTTATCTCATACGGTTTAATATTCAAATCCTTTTGTGTTCCATTTGGATTTATATCATACCTAATAAACTTAATAAGATTTCTCATGGATGTATCCTCGTTTAGAGTTAACTAAAAGAATTTCAAATTGAAATTGGATGAATTATATGGTTTTTAGTTTATCTTTTTTCCAAAAATTACTAATGCCTTTCTTTTTTGTTATAGTTAATGATAGCTCAAGTTAATATGATGTTAGCCATGTGCTTGCAATACATTTCATTGGATCTTGTTGTAAAAAAATGTTATTTATTAATATGAAGATTTAATTAGTTTAATTCACAGTTCTAAAATATTTCTATTATTAAAAAATAATTTTTCTTTCTTTCTTATAAGATTTCATACTTTTTTCCTATAAATTTTAATATTGTCTAAACGAAAAATAAAATCTTAAAATTCACTACTTAAAATCTTTAGAGGCCTCAAAATTTTGAGACTTACTGCAAATGCTTCACTTCCCCTTGAGCTGCCCCATGCTAGAGCACAGACAGTCTACCCAACGTAAGGTGATAACTAACTACGTAGTATAATAAAACAGGACAATGATAGGGGTGATTCAAACATATATGTGATCTAAAGCTAAACTTAATATTAAAAAAAAATTATAATATATATATATATATATTTTTTTTTTTTGAAGTTTATTCTTCTAACTTTTTGAGATGCAAAGTTATTAATAATTTTTTATGATCGATTTCTTACAATAATTGCTTTTCATTGATAATATAACCAAACATTTAATCTTTCTTGAGACATTGTTGATCTTTAGCTAAGATTATTAATTTTAATTTTAAAAAACTTCTTTTCACTAAAGCAACTATTGGAGAAATTATTAATATTATTCTATAAGCAATATAAGTATCTGAAGAAGAATTAAGTTTTTTTATTTTATTGAGTATATAATATCTTCTAGTTGTACTATTTTTCTTGTCAAATAAATTTTAAATTCATACGTTCAAAAAATTATTCATACTACCCATTTTTAATTAAGTTAACGGTTACTTTATTTAAATATTTTTTAAAGAAAAATCTGAAAAAGTGTATTTTTATACTAATAGTACTAAATTTTATTTAATTTAAATACCTATATAGACCTATATTATTTCTAAAAAAATTAGACCCCGAAAATTTGGAAGCGTAAGGCACAATCCTTATTAGCTAGTAGCTACAAGAGTAGAGCCGACCATGAACAACTGTGTTAGTTCTAGATGTTCTCATTGTTTGACCAAAAAAATTTGAGCCTTTTTGTTAAACTATTAAATAAGGGGATAAAGCGTAAATTCTAGCTAAAGATAATTAATTCTAGATTTGAGATAAAAAAACAGGAATAAACAAGCATGGTTGAACATGAAAATTGGTTATAGTCTCGATTGGATTCCATAAATATAAGAAAAAGATGGTGACTAGAATAATTTGAAATGATAATAAAAAGTAAATAAAGGAAAAGATTCACCCAATCTTGGGCAAGGTAGATCTCCGTTCATTTGATAAAGTTGAACCATAGACGAATACAAGGATCCTAGGATTTTCCTCCCTTTTGCGAAGAGCCTCAGGTGATGGACTATCTTCCCCCTAAGAGAGATGTGTGTCTGTGTGTTAGGATTAGCCCCCTTTTTGTTACCCTCTCTCCTCATATTTATACAAAACACTTTCCTTACCCAGCGGTCCTTAACCGGAGTACCCAAGCTCCTATTATATTCCATATAATAGTCCTCTAAAATGTCTAAGTGTTGTACTAGCCGTTCGGGTGTAACGACCCGGCCGGTCGATCCGAGAGTTTAGCCCCGTTTCCCCCATTTTTGCTTTATTTTTTTTTGTGTGGTTCAACTCTTTCATATTGTGTTAGGTTGGTTGGCTCGGGTTCGGAGCGGTTGTGGACAGAAATGAGACACTTAGTCTCTTAAGTTGGTTAAATAGTTGGAAAAGTCAACCGGAAGTTGTCTTATAGGTAAATGATCTCGGAATGTGGTTTTTATGGTTCAGATAACTTCATTAGGTGATTTGGGACTTAGGAGTGGGTTCGGAATGTTATTCGGAGGTCCTTGGTAGAATTAGGCTTGAATTGGCGAAATTGGATTTTTGGCGATTTCCGGTCGGCAGTGGAAAATTAGCTTTCGGGTCGGAACAGAATTTCGGAAGTTGGAATAGGTTCATAGATTCGTTTGTGATGTGCGTGCAAAATTTCAGGTCATTCGAACGTGGTTTGGTTAGTTTTGGCATTTTGGGCGAATTTTGGAAGTTTAGAAATCCTTAGGCTTGAATTTCGAGTAACTTTGGTGTTCGATGTTGTTTTGAGTGTTCCGAGGGTTCGACTAAGTTCGGGTGATGTTGTATGAGGTGTTGGTATATTTGGTTGAGGCCCCGAGGGGCTCGGGATGGTTTTCGAGGGCTAACGGAAGTTGAAAGTTGAAAAAATGCAGCAAATTTGCTGCTGGTGCAAGTTTTCTTGTGTGGCCGCACCTGCGGACGGGGAGCCGCTGGTGCAATGGTCGCAGGTGCGGAAAAGGGAGGCTTGTCCTGGGAGCGCAGAAGCGGGCGTTTGGTCACACCTTCGAGCCCGCAGGTGCGAGTTTTGAACCGCAGATGCGGAAGTTGGAAGTTTAAGTGGAGTCCGCAGGTACGAGGCAATGGTCCGCAGGTGTAACGACCCGGTCGGTCGTTTTGAGAGTTAGCGCCCCGAACCCTTAATAACTGTTTCTCCCATGTCTATTTCTGCTTTTGGGACTTGTCGGAACGTTGAGGGTGAGATTCGGAGGGATTTTAAACACATAGTCCATAAATGTGAAGTTTAGCTTTATGAATTGGGCCGTAGTTAGAACTATGTGAAGACGGATCCGGAATGGAATTCCGTCGACTCCGTTAGCTCCGTTGGGTGATTTCGAGGTGTGGAGCGTGTTCGGAATGTGTTTTTGAGGCCAATGGTAGATTTAGGCTTGAATTGGCGAAAGTTAGAATTTCGGCGATTTCAGCCGATAGGTGAAATATTGATATCAGGCTCAGAATGGAATTCCGGAAGTGACAGCAGGTCCGTAGTGTCATTTATGACCCGTGTGTAAAATTTGAAGTCATTCGGATGAGTTTTGACGTGTTTCGGCATCAGATGTGAATTTTGGAAATTTCAAAAGTTCTTAGGCTTGAATCCATGCATAATTGATGATTTTGATGTTATAAGATGTGTTTTGAAGGCTCAACTAAGTTTGAATGGAGTATTAGGACTGGTTGGTAAGTTTGGTTGAGGTCCCGGGGGTCTCGGGGATGTTTCGGATGCTCAACGAGTGATTTTGGAACTTAGAGAACAGCTGAACCATTTCTGGTTCTAGTGTTTCGCACCTGCGAACGGGGAACCGCAGGTGCGGAGTTGGGCTCACAGATGCGGATTTTGGGTGGGGGCTGCAAGTGGTCGCATGTGCAGTCCGGGTTACGCAGGTGCGGGACCGCAGATGCGGCCAAGTGACCGCAGGTGCAGCCCCAGCCTTGTTAAGTGACTTTCCGCACCTGCGATGGATTTTTCGCGGGTGCGGCACCGCAGGTGCGGAATCCCTGGGTTGTTTATACAAAAATCCAAGGGTTTGAAATTCATAACTCCTAAAAAGATTTAGAGCTCGGTTTTGGCGATTTTCAGTGGGTTTCGAAGAGGAGAATCATAGGTAACGTTTTCTAACCTTAATTCACTTGTATACCATTAATCTTTATCAATTTCCTCAATATAAGCAATGAATTTGGATGAAAAACCATGAAATTGGGATGAAACTTCCCCAAGTAGTAATCTGAGGATTTAGGGAGATTTGGACGTCGGATTTTGATAATTCTTGTTCGAGTGAGTTCGTGAGTGAATGAGTGTGAGGAATTTGTAATTTTTATCCGTTTCTGAGACGTGGGCCCAGGGGAATTTTTGGGCAAATTTCCTAATTTCGCGTATTAGCTTCGAACTTATTAGGTATTTTGGTTCCTTGAATCGATATTTACTTTATGCAACCGAATTGACTAGATTTGGGCCACCCGGAGTCGGATACTCGTGGCAAGAGCGTGATTTTGAGTTGAGTAGCGCAGTCGAGGTAAGTGGCTTGCCTAACTCTGTGTTGGGGACTTCCCCTTAGGTTGTTTTGATACTGTTTTTGTTATATGGGCGCCGTGTACGTGAGGTGACGAGTGCGTACACGGGCTATTGTTGCTAAAACTCTCCTTTTTCCTTTCATGACGTAAATCATTCATCCCTATTTCATTGTTTCATGTACTAACTGTGTAGTGTAGCTTATGAATGAGCATGTCTACCTTTCTTACTTGAGTTACTCCTATTTGTTACTAATTGTACCATGCTTAGGTAGTTTTATCTGTATTGGGACTACATACTAGATTCCGGGAGCTTTCCCCCTGTAATGCATAGCATATTTAAATTGGGACTACGGACTAGATTCTGGAAGCTTTCCCCTGTACTGGATAGCATATTTAAATTGGGACTACGAAAGAGATTCCGGGAGCTTTTCCCCTGTACTGCATTGCATATTTGCTATTGTGATATATGTTGTGCTGAGCCGAGGGCTCCCTTTTACTATTTCTTTCAGCTTACCGTTTCTACTATTTTGCCCTAGCTTATTATATCTTTTGCTTAGAATTTTAAACTGTTTTACTATAAACATCCAGTAGAGCCTTAACCTGACCTCGTCACTACTTGACTGGGGTTAGGCTTGGCACTTACTGGGTACCAATTGTAGAGTACTCATGCCCTTTCTTGCGCATGTTGTCCATGTGCAGATCTAGGTCCCAACACCCAGTATCGAGGTCGGGAGTATCACTAGCAGCTGCCAGGAGACCGCGAGGTAATTCTGCCGCGTCCGCAGAATCCCACGAGTCCCCTTCTACTCTAGTATAGGATTAGTTGACTTATGTATTTTTCCAGTATTTCATTGTATAGAGCTACGTTTAGTACAGAGCTTGTGACTGTCGTGACGTTCCGGGTTTTGGGAAGTGAAATTGTATGTGCCGAGCGGCTGAGTTATATGTTTTCTTCTTCTTTTCTATTTAAAATATTACATTTTCCGTAAGTTTTTAGGCTTACCTAGTCGTAGAGACTAGGTTCCGTCACGAGACCGTTCGGAGGGTAATTCGGTTCGTGAGAGCAGGTGCGGAACCTCTGTGGCAGAACATATAAATTCTTGCCTTCGCGAATTTTAGCCATTGTTCATTATTTTTTCATACGGGTTGGAGCTTTTGAGAGCAAATTGAAGAGGGATTCGAAGGGATTTTCGTAGAGGTAAGTTACTTGGACCTAAAACTTGATTCTACGGTGGTATTTAACTGATTGAGCATGAAATTTGTGGGATTTAAGGGTTAAAATTGGGGGATTAGGGCTTGAAATTGGAGAGGTTAATTTGAGGATTTGAGGGACCGTTTATCATCGGATTTTGATGAATTTGGTATGTATGGACGCGTGAGAGTATAAGGATTTTAGTTTTGCGATTTTTATAGGATTCCGACATGTGGTCCCGGGGGTCGGGTTTGGCCAATTTTGGGATTTTTGATGTAATTTGATTATTTTTGCGTGGGTTTTATTCATTTAGCATATATTGATGATATGAATCTGATTTTGAATAGATTCGGGACGATTTGAGGCCGAGTCGAGCGGCAAGGTCATCGGGGAGTAGATTTTCATCCGGTTTGAAGTAAGTGACGATTGTAAATCTAGACCTAAGGGTATGAAACCCGGGATTTCGTAATATTTTGACAAATGAGGTGAAGCACATGCTAGGTGACGGGTGTGTGGGCGTGCACCGTTAGGGATTGTGACTTGATCCGTCCCGTGGAAACTATAGAGTTGCATATCTGATAATTTAATATGATTTTCATGTGTTTTAGAAATGATTGTGTTAACTTGGGCTGAATTCCATGTTTGGGACCTTGTGCCGAACTGCTTGGACCCTCATGGGTATTTTACTATTGTCCTCACACTGTTTTTGATAGAAAATATATTCTCAGTCATGATTTATACATGTTTACTGTTAAATCCTGTTCATCACTCTATTTTTTAAATATATGAAAGATATTTTGGGTTGAGTCCTCTTGACTTGTACTGAAATGCCCGAGTGGCTTGTGAGGATGATGACTGAGTGAGGCCAAGGGCCGGATTGTGAGGATAGTTATGGATCGGGTTGCACGTCGCAACGAGATATGTTGGATCGGGTTGCACGCCGCATCGATATTGGGTCGGGCTGCACGCCGCAGCGAGATAGCGCTTGGGCTGTAGGAGCCCCTTCGGAGTCTGCACACCCCCAGTGAGCGCAGTAGACTATATGTTTATGAATCGGGTTGCACGCCGCAACAGTTATTATGAGGTACCTGTTGAGCGTGAGTGCTGATTGGTGAGAGTTGAGTCACGAGTGACTGAGAGCCTTGCCCGAGGGGCTATATTTGTGAGTGATACTTTGCCCGAGGGGCTTATTTTTATGAGATTACTGTTTTCACTCTTCTTTTACATTGAGCCTCTATTGACATGTTGAACAAATGTTTTAAACAAGTTTTCATCGAAAACTGGAGTTTTACGAGATGTTCGGAATTTAATTACTACTTTGAACTGCATATTCCCACTGTTGTTTTATTGTTATGAAATTTATATGATTTTTAAATGCTCGTCACTGCACTCAGTCTTTAGTTATGATTGTTACTTACTGAGTTGGCGTACTCACGTTACTCCATGCACCTTGTGTGCATATTCAAGTGCCAGGGCTGAGTGAGAGCTGATCTTTTCCTTTGGACCTTATCGGAGATTCGCGAGGTAGCTGCACGGCGTCCGCAACCTTGCCTTTCTCCTTCTTATTTCTTTAGTATTTACATTCTCAAACTTAATTTGTATTAAAGAGATAGTAACAGACTTGTACTTTCTTTAGATGCTCATGACTAGTGACTCCGGGTTCGGGCATTGATTTTTATGTTTACTTATTTCCGCTTAATTTGAAATGTTAAAAACGAAAGCTTTACGATCGTTATGGTTAGAAAATGAATTAATGGAAATAGTCCTTTATGTTATCCGTAATGAATTGGCTAGCCTAGTATCACGATAGGCGACATCACGGCCAGGGTGATTTGAGGCTGTGACATCGGGCCGATCTGAATGCTCGACCTCGACCGTAGCTGAACCACTCACCGATATATTATTTCTTGTACGTGATTTCGACTTGATTGACTCCTGTAATTCTTCCTTAAGTAGAAATCTTATCAGATTTTGACCATACACTCATCATACTGAAATCCTCAATATTAGGTGTTACGTTGGTGTGTACTTTATGCACAGCAACATAGTGATTTGTGTCATTTTTCCTCTAAACACCCTTTTCAAAAGTAATTAATGTGCCTTACTCTTTTACTGAAGTACTCTGCTTTCTATGTTTGTTTTGTATTAAGTCATCCCATCCGTTTTAATTATTTAGTTTATCCTTTCTTCAAAATCCATCCATAATCTCATGTCTTTAGTAGGTAAGAAATGCAATTCTTCGCTAATGAGACTATGAGAGCTGTTTGTGATGGTTAAATCTGTTTTGATATAGATAATAGGACATCGGTAGTGTTGCTAGCTATTGCATATGATTCTTTTCAACAAATAGTATATTTCGATTATCATTTGCGTATATTATGTAATAATATAAGCGGCTATACATGTTCAATACGGAAGACTCAAACGTTGGTCAATCTTGGAGATGACGCTGAATTTGTCGAAAGTCTTAATTAACTTTATACATAACAAATTAAATTACAAGAAGTTGAAAACAAAAATGCCGCATTAATAGCCGGAGGGGCCGGCAATGTGTAAAATATATATAAGGCTAAATTATCACATAATTAATACTAAGTACATCATAACTTTGTAAGCAAATATGTGTTTTAATGTGAAGAAAGAATTGACAAAAGGAGAAGTGAAGGAGAGGAAGAAGAGAAAGAAAGAGAAGGAAAGGAAAGAAGAGGAAAAGAAAGAGAAAGAAAGGGAGGAGAAGGAGGAAAAGGAAGAGAGGAAAAGGAAAGAACGGAAAGAAAAGGAGAAGAAGAAACGTGAAGAACAGAAGCTCAAGGCAAAGAAGAAAAAATGATTAATTCTTCTTCTTTGTTTTCCATTTCTTTTTAGCTGGTACGAATGTGCAAATGTAACATGCTAGATGTAGAGTTTCACTCAAACTTATGGTAATTAGCTATCAAAACTATCTAATTTTTTTCTTTTTGTCTTCTAAAAGCCACTTAGCTTTAACTAGTAATTGTTAACTTTTCAATCGTCATATATATTTGCATTTTACGTTACATAAAAAACAAAGGGGGCCATTTTCCAGAAATCTGGATATTTCACACACAAAGATACACGTACACAATGAGTATAATAAGGTATTTAGCACGTGTTATCACTAATACAAAGAATTAAACAAGATAAATATATAAACAAATAGAGACTTAATACTATAAAACCGTCCTAAACTATCTTGCTTTTGTTAATTTCCTATTTAAACTATTCGATGTCCCCAAAATCCTCTAAACTATAATGTCCTTCATATTAAAACCTCCTCGTTGCTGGCTTGGAGCGCGTGACAGCTGAAAAAGATCATCAAAATAGCTCACATGATAGAAAATAATGGCTAATTAGCCAAACCCCTATCGAATTTATTTTTTTTTAAAATAAATATTTTCCTTATTTCAGTTATATCAACCTTTCTTCCTCATTTTTTCACCATCCTTCCTTATTTTTTTCATTGTTCTTCTTTATTATTCACCTTTTCTTCAATTTTCAACTTTTTTTCTTTAGTTCTCCGTATGGGTTTCCTAAAAAAGAAATGTCCCCTCTCTTGTTTTCTCTAAAATAATTTATTCTCTTTCTTATTTTAGTCTTCTTTCATGTCTTACACATATTGTTGATAAAATACCAATTTAAATCTTCTTATTAAACTCAACACCTTATAGAGAATGAAGATGGATCTGTTGAACCTTCTTTATATAATCTGGAATTGGAGAGTGTAATTGCTGGCCAATTGATTTTTTATTTGAGAAATTCTATTTTGTGTAATCTTTTTCTGATGTGATATAAGATGATTTTTAAAAATTAACACTATATGCCTTTATTTATATTTTTCTGTGCTACAAAGTGAATATAAATAAAAACTTATTCAATTGGAGCCTAGCATAAAGTACAATAACAATTATACCTAATATTAATTAACATAGTACGTTATATATTATTTTGGCCAAAACTCCTAGAATTAATCAATCATTCGAGAGTAACAGATCATGAGTAAACTACATAAAAAATCTTTGTACAAACCATAAGTTAATATAATTAGACACACGCACCTTTAAAAGTCCAACGTGGGATTTTAATATATAGAGGAATATAAGGAGGGGTTTGGGGAACATTAGATAGTCTAAGCAGGTATATGATAAAAAAGTAATAATTTAGGCGGGTTTTAGATTGAGTTAAATAGCCACGTGTAGTGTTACATGGTACATTTTTTAGATAATTAGGGGCGTGTACTAGACGCACATTTAAGAATACAATGAGAAATTTTTAGTGTGAAGGGCAATATAGTTCAGAAGATTTTACGGATACCGAATAATTTAAATAAAAAACTAACAAAAATATGATAATTTCGGAAGGTTTTAAGGTATTAACTCACAAAAACGAGTGAGAATCAACAAAAACTCACTACTAGGTCTTATTTATATTCTATTGGTGCAATTTTTTCATTTTGATTAGAAACACCCCCCCTAGGTTTTTTTTTTATTTTTTTTGGGACATTTTTTTATTTTTGTTTAAAACCCCCCCCCCCCCCCGTCCCCCCACTCTATATTTGGAGGTGATACTAATATAATTCTAAAATATTTTAGGATTTTGAAAACCGCAGTCATAGAAAATAATGAAGGGTACTTTCTTCCCTACCTAAAAAGATTAAAGAAGCTGCGTGTTATTTACTCGCTCTAAAATAATATTATTGGGTAGATTTTCAGTTTTGAGGGGGAAAAGTGTGTTATAACCCATGAAATTGTGAGTTGACTTTTTAATATTTTGAGCGTTGGTTTAGCTCATAAGTTTGAAGTGCTGAAATTGATTTTTAAGCAGTTGATGTATTTGATAAAAAGTGATGATAAGCTATTTTTTGTTAAAATGACTAAAATACCCTTGAATATTTTTCAAAAAATTATAAATTAAAAAATATCTTTGTAAAGAAAATAATTAGCAACAAATATGGAATGAAGAGAAAGTCAAGAAATTATTTTGGGGAAAGTATTTTGTGAATTAGAAAATATTATTAAGGATAAATAAGTAAAAGTGTTGGTCAAACTAAAAGTGCTTATAAGCTGAAAAACGGGGTGACCAGCTTATAACTTATGGCTGATTTTAACTTATAAGCAACACGTAAATAAGCCAAAATGTGCTTATAAGCCAGTTTGACCGACTTATAAGCTTAGCCAAACACCCTCTTTGTCAATAATTAGCTCTTTTTGGTTGCTGACTTTAACTTCAGGGGAGTTTATTTGTCTCGTTCAAAAGGAGAATGAAGTATTGTCTACCAAACCAAAACATTAGAGCTAAATGAAACTTACTCAATACATTAATTCTCTCGTCCCAATTTATGTAATTAACGGGACAAAGAATTGCTCACGAGTTCAATTGCTAACTACATTCAAGAAGAATTACAGGAGCCTCATACTTTATTGGAACATTCTGCTAACTGATTCTTATACAAAGGGAGCAATAAAGATATACTTTATATGATAATCAGGCCTGCAGGAATTTCATTAAGGAACCTGCTTAGCCGTACATCTTTTTAGCTCAAACAATTGAATGCTGTAATCTACATCACTCTTGAGGATTCTAATATCTACATTCTACTACACAAAGTTGAACCAATGACCTGCAAAGCATCTCCAGCGCTTCGTTCAAAGCATATTTATTCATTAGAGAACCGTCACTTCACAGTACAGGTCGAGCGCTGGCTGCCTTAGCAGATTTCAGGTTCAGCACATATGGTCCAAGGAGCAGGAACTAGTGGCGTCGAGCTAAACGCTGGTTGATTAATTAAGCACCTTTCTCAGATCATTGATCAACTGCTCTCTGTTTGCTGGTTCAACCTGCATTTGAGACCAATACGTCAGTTTCTTTAAAAAACTTGAAAAAAATAATAACAAAATGGTAGGATGACAGCTTATTGAAGTCTCAGCTACAAAGTAGGAATCTGATAGCTAACCTTTTGTAGGAGAGCAGCAAGACCCTGTGGTAGAGCATGTAAATCCAATGTTGAATCACCAATCTTGGATAGCTGAAGTAACACCTTTTGTACTCGCAACTGTTGTAGGCTTTCCTCGTAGTTATTAGGGTCGTTCTTCCATGAGAAGAAAGCTTCGTCATCTGCCCAAGCATCTTCTCTGCCTTCTTTTGAATCCAGAAACCACCTTTTCACCATGTCCATTGCAGATTTGTAAGAAAGCTGGTCACCGGCAGCATCCCTCACAGTTTTGATCAGTGTCTCCTCCTCAACCCTTCTGAACAATCGCCTGTAGAAGAACGAACGAGAAGTTTCCCAATTTACCACTTCCCTGACTACCCCCTTTGCAGCCATTCTAAATGAAGTATCATGCAGTTCCGCAAACTTTGTTGCTATTTGAGTGTATACTGGCAAAAGCTGCTTCTCACGTGTTTTTATTTGCTGCTGTATGGTTTCAATATTAGCATATACCCTAGCAGTCTTGGCTTCCTGAAGCTTTGACTTGAGATCGATAAGCTGTTGATCAAGCCTACCCATGCACTCAAGCAATTCTTTTGCCCGGAATTTGATCTCAATCATACCTTCAGGCTCAAGGACATTTCCTCTAGCTGTTCGTTCGGCATACATTTCAATATGGTCTGAATTGATCTTACTATCCACAACCACCCATGCCCCACCACGGAGCTCACCCATCATAGGAATGTAGACGAAAACAGGCTGTTTGTATGTTCTAAGGTTCTCAACAATGGTTGATCCAGCCTGGAGGATACCTTCAAAAAGGTCCCTTTGTCCACCTGAAAATCCCCTCCAGTTGGCAAGAATGAAAAGAGGTAGCTCCTCCCTATTGAAATCCATCAGTGCTTGAGCTGTCTTCGTTGCAGAATCAGGAAACCATACTTGCCCTGCTTGAGGGACAACTCTTTCATGGGAATCAAGCTGTCCAGGGTCGGCAGGGATTACCTGCATCATAGTTTGGGTCTCAACAGCAACTATTCCTACAGGGATTCCTCCAAGTTTTGCCCGTCCTGTTACAACGGTTCTTGCCCAGCCTTCCAGTGTCTCAACGAAGCTATCCCTGTCGAAAACGCCACCTAACCACTTTCCACTTGGATCTGTAAAGCCAGAGATAGCTGCTCTTGGATCGCATGTCGTCTCAGGGAAATACTCAATAGGTCTCTCTGGAGGATCCAAGGGAGTCAAAATAGGAAGTGGACCACCAGAGTATGGGGGAACAAAGCTCAACCACTTCAAGATCGCAGACACCCCCTCAAGGTCATCTGAGACAGTCAGATGAACAACACCATTCGTTGCCATGATTTTAGGTCCACCAAGTTGCATGTGCGAGCTGTAGACTTCTCGACCCAAAAGTTTGTTAAGTGCAGAATAACCAGTCAGAATTATAGGCTGATCGAGCCTCTGTATACACCGCATGCCAAGACGAGCAAGATAAGCACCTATGCCCACAGTTCTGCCAGTTACGTATGTCAAGGTAAATGTTTCATGGTATGCCCGAGAATATGCACTGGCAATGGCTCCACTACCACTTAAGTTCTCAACTCCGAGGCCATCCTCTTTTCCTATTATAGTATCTATAACCCATCGAATCTCTCCATCTGACAACTTCAGTTCATGAGCAATGACAGAAGATTTCATTTGTTCATGATCTTCAGGAGTCAAGTAAACATACTGAAAACCCCGCTCAGGGCTCAACTCATCTGACCACCCAACTCTAAAGCAGGATTTGACCTCCTCTGCAGCACCAATACGAGCCCCTGAATTTGCTGCCAAATAAATAAGTGGCAACTTCTGGGTGCAAGCAACATCAGTCACAGCTTGGAAAAACGCATCCTCTCTCGGACCAAAAGATCCATTTCTGAAAGTCACGTCATTTGCTACAATAATTATTTTCCTTCCTGTTGGGAACTCAGGAGTAGACATTTCTATAACCCATGCCACCATACCGACGTCATTGTGGCCAGGCTGACGCTCCACAGGGACAAGAGGAGTACCCCAACTACCTTTTTGGTCAGGAAAAGCCAACTCTGTGGCTTTCAAGAGGATCTTACCCTTAGGCCTCTCTATTAGTGGAGCCTCAGTGGCCCAAGACTTCTCCAACGCGGCTTCAAAGGCCTGCACAAGGGATGTTTACAAAAGGTTGATACTAATCCAGATGATAACACCCAATATAAATGACTACTTTAGTTTGATGTTTACCAGTGGGAAATCGTAGCAGTAAGTGGTGTTACTCTTCCGGGCCAAAAGCCGTTTCTGGTCAAGCACCCCCAATGGTGGATAAGGTGCAGTAACAGGTACACCATGTAAAGGACCATCCCCGGAGGCTGAATGATAGACCGCTCTTTGTTCAGACACATTCTCAACTTCCCGATAGATCTGAGAGTTGAATTACCAATACTATGATGTCAATCTTAAATCAAAGTGTTTTGCGAACACACAATACATGGCGAGAGAATAAAAGTCATGACACTTTCATCATATAAAAATTATAGGTTAAGACCATGGTTTAACCCAATAGAACGGAACAAGATATGTGAGTCCCTTGGCACTAATACAGAATGTACACAGTTTCCATCATAGTCATAGTAACTTTAATCCCCATACCAAAAGAATATACAACAATTAAACCTCTGTTTTAAACAAGTTAGGGGGCGGCTATATGAATGCTCACTGACTGTGTTTTTTCATTTAAATTCATACAAGGCCAAACTGAGATTAAAATATAGAGTACTAGAAGTTCTTTATATTTTCTACTGGCATAAAAATCTCTAATAGAGCTAAAATACTCCTGGAAAGCATATGGAAAGATCAGCCAATAAAAGAAAGTAATCGTCTCCAATCCAAGCCAAACTATGGACTGATGTTTTTTCAAGTTGTGCATAAACACCACAAGCAGATAGTTATCAGACAAATTCCAAATTAGTTACTAAATGACACTTACATGCACAATGCAGGTGTGCCCTGTCACATTTGCAACCACAACCCTCCAAGCACCATTGGCTTCTCCTGCAGATGATATCCAGAGTTTCACTTCCCACTCACATACACCTAACCTATGCATCCTAACACCAACAGATGCATTAATTTCACAAGCCAGCTCTTTCAAGATTTTCTGAACAGCACCTTCTTCGTGCTCATTGTTTAGGTCTGCCCTCCTGTAGTGGATTTGTGGGGGGGGGGGGAAACAATGAGCTTAGCATGCCAATTTTTTTACCTAAATAGCAAGCAGAACTCCTTAAAATTTCTTACTTATGATAGGGAAATAGATCATCTATCTGTTGCTCGCGCAAAATGTACAAGTACATATGAGCATGGTCAGATTTTAATGTTGTACTATGGAGATTAAGTTCAAGCTCCTCCAGGGCAGATGTTAAGGACCTCAAGATGCTCCTTGAAGTAAAAGACAAAGCCAAAGGAGATGGAGCGGTTCCTCGATCCAATCCTTGATATGCTAGTAGACCTTCATCTGATGTGGGTTGTCTTACAAGTGTTCTGAGAAACATCCTCTGGATTGGACGTGGCTTGTCTACAACAGAATAAAGATGCCATTGACGGTCCCGGGATGGAGTGTACTTTATATTATCATAGCCCTTAAGCTTGTCCTGTATTGTTGGGAGATTATGAACGTAAATTAGCTCTTAGAACCAAAAGGATAATAATAAAAGGGTACAAGAAGCATGAAAAAGAGTTGCAGAATATAGACCAATTCAAGGTAAATGGATAGCGGAGGCTCCAGATGACGCAACAGAGGCTCCTCCTCATAATACAGCTTCACAAGTGACCAGTGAAAGGAGTGCCTCATTGGACCTCGCCCTTCATCTCTCTGTATGATGCAGCTGATAACCCCAACACCTGCACTTTTAAGGCTGGTGCTCACATCTTTCTCTCTTAATATTTTAGCTAACTTGTTGATCCTTTCTTGAGCCTGATCTTCATCGCCACTGCAGTAGTGTATACCAATGATAAGCAAGAGAATAAATACATGTTACTCCGGTTTCCAGCGGATCAGTAGATCAGATGCACAAGCAAGAGATTTAGCATGCCACATATGAAGATGTATGAAATTACTGTGAGAAACTTAGTTCTCTCTTATATCATCCAGGTTAAGGCCAATACTTTTTTTTTTATTTACTAATGCAGCTAATCCAAGATTAAGGAGAAGTGCTGCATTCATTTAGTTTGATCATCTGCTAAGTAAGGATGCTGAAATTATTGCAACCCTATCTCAAGTTTAAAGCAGATTTAAACAGATGTTTCTGTAGTTTATGATTTACCTACATCTACATAACATCCAAAGTAGCAGTTTAGAGTGGATTCAAAGGACACTTGTGATACCTATCCTGAAGCAAACTCATTTGATTGTTGATGCCCACCAATGCAATATGCAGCATGTTGCCATGATTGGTTGGTTGAACGGATCCATTTGACATCTCTTTGTGCAAGTTGTGTGCTGTTTCCCTCAATGCAGCAGTTAATACCGATGGCAAGAGTTGGAGAGATTTGATTATTACCATGGCTCCCCATTTTCTTTCGCTGCGTTTTTCAACTAATGGCTTATCCATCTTATTGTCTTCAGACCCATTCTTTCTCTCTACATGTTCTTCTAAGAACTCCCATGTAGCTATTAGTCCAGATCTGTGCCACTGCATCCTCACACTCTCCTTAACAAGGTAGGGCTGGAATAGTTATCAAAAGTTAGAATTAAAATCATATGTATCTGACAAAAATAGGTAAAGCAAGACAAGTAAAACCTTAAAAAGCAGAAATACAGTACCTGATATAGTCTTCGAACATAAGTCTCCACAACCCTCCTCTGAAGGGTGTGATCACTGTGATCAAAAAGACCTACAAGTGCATCTTCAACAGCTAATGGAGCACTTACTAGAACTTCCATTCTTTCGTTGATGGCACTTTTCCGCTTAGGTGTATCCATATTGTCACCTTCTTCAGTGAACATCTCTAACTCAGAAAGACTTCTGGCAATGCTTGAACGTAGTTCACTCAGTTTAGTTTGCTCTAGAAGTTGACTTGCCTTCAGTGCCAACTGCAGAGAATAATTTAGGCGTAGGAATCACTCTTAAGGAGTTCTAGGTGACTTGATAATACAGTAAATATTAAGAATCAGACAATGTTCTTAAATAGTCACTGAAAACATGACCATAAGAAGTCGTATTAGTCGTGCCTGAAAGTGGAAGCAGAGGGAGGACCTTTCTCTTTAATCTTTTCGTTTTCCACTTTCCTTTATCAAGGGTCAGTAAATAAATGCAATTGAGGATGGTGGTCGGGCTAGATAGTCAAGCAGGCATAAGAACCATCTTTGATTGATACCAACATTATGAAGTGATCAAGAAAATGTGTACCAAGTCTACAAGGTCCAAGCGACAAGAGGAATCAAGGAGTAGATCAGCAAAGGAAATGTTACTAATGCTGATCTTGAAGAACTTTCAGGCAGTGAGCTTGATAAATGACTATTGCCAGGTTAAGCATACAAATGACAGAAACGTGGCCTCAAAGAAGAGGAAAGAAGAGATTTATTGATAACTTGATAAATACAAGATATGCACGTGATATTTGTCTAATGTGTGAATATATCTAACTCAAGCAATTAGCTAAAGGACCAACCTCAGAATAATTTGTATGGTTGAGTGCTGAAAAACGGATAAGTCTATCCCTGTATGCTGCCGGATTTGGATATACCAACTGCTCCATCAGACTAAGTATAAGCTTATTTTTACGCCTAACACCCTGGAAAATAACACATTATTAATACATGATACCTTCCAGCATAAATCAGACCGGAAAAAGGAACTCCTGTCATATTAATAGTTTGCTTTTGCACTAATAAACAAAACAAAAAACAAATAAATATGAATAGTCTGCAAATACCTGATGAGAAAGCACAATGTCAACAACCTTCAGGAGATCTTTCTTGTATTGAAGTCGGAGGCGTTCAATTACATCAGCCTGAAAAAGGAAGGGAAGAGAACTGAACTTAATTTCAATGAAGAATCAAACAACATCAGATTTATGAGGTCATCTGAATCCCTCCCTATTTTGTGATTTTTATCTGATTTCTTTGAGTAATAACAGTGGCAAGTTTGAATCGTTAACTGAGAGAGAATGCAGAGATGATCTGAACATCATTCATAAGGCAAAAAAGTCAGTCAACAAACAGGCCACATTTCAGGAAGGTGGTGACGAGAGAAAACTGGAAATGCAAACATAAGTTGCCTTTTTTTTTATCTTCTAAATGTGCTCAAGGGCTTCTACTGGGATAATTTACCAAAAAGAGGACAGCTACAAATCAAACAAAATATATTAAAAGATGTAAAAAATATCTAAGTATTTATACTAATGGAAACAAGTGTCTGAAAGCCCTGTTCAGTTAATCAAAATGAGCTGCTTCATTGAGAAATGAGGACCACGGCTATTAACTACACCTTGTTAGCAGTTATCGTTTATCACCTCAGATCTTAAATGCCCTCATATCTGGAAAAACTCTGTAACTATAGGTCTATGGCATAGGATACTTACTTAGACTTGATAACAACAAAACTCAATTAAAGAAACGGAAAAAAACTTCAAGGAATTTTAAGTGATAAGAGGTTAGGGCATTGTGTCTGTTGTAAAACTTCTTCAATATTTCTAGTATTTAATTAACTTGCTACATTATGAATCATCATTGTTTCCTCTTATGATATAATAAATTAGGACATACGTTTTTAAGAACTTTGTTTAGCCTACATCCATCCAAGTCAGAAGCTTGTCAAATTTAAACACATGGTGATGATTATAACAAATAGGCAACCGACCTGGATGTTGTCACTGAACAATTCTTCAACAGATAGATACTCTTCAAAAAGGGAGTGGACAATTCCACGGGCATGACTCTCTCTTCCACCCTCGTAGGACTTGACAACACTCAATAAAGGTTCAACTAATCTTTCTTGAGCTCCTCTTTCTTTATCAGAGCAGGACCTTAAGTGTGCCTGTACCAAGACAGAGATAAAACACAAATAAATGAATAATAGTATCAAGATAAATAAAGAAGAACAAGGTATTATGTCAAAGAAAGAGGAAAATGATAAAAGACTCACTTCAAGAACGCCTCTCAGAATTCTGGCTGGAAATTCAACAATTTGCAAGCTGAAAATGCCCTCATACTCCTTATATTTTGCTTCCAACTGAAAGGAGAGTACATGAAAAATTACGAGCTAGAAAAAACTACAACTTTTTCCCCAATGGAAGAAACATCAAGGGTATAGTCCTTTACCTCATTCCTCAGGTCCTTAGGAAGTCGTGTTGCCAGCACTGCTAAGCACTCTTGCCACTGCAGGAAGGGAAGCTCAGGACTATCCAGGCAACTTAGCAGGTTTTGAATCACCTGGACAGAAAAAGAGTTTCGTTTCATCAATTGGAGAAAAATGATTTCTTTTTGTCTACTTAGCTGAAAGCATGTTAGTTGTTTTCTGCACCAACATCATGTAATCATATGAGATTACTTACTTGATCGACATTATGCTCATATCCAGCAAGAATCATCCTTGCTGCATTCTGACTAGCAGCACACCTCTGATGAACTTTTCCGGATATAGCAGTTGGAGGTCCCAGAAGCGGAAAACTTCCACGAAAAGGCTCTGCTTTTCTAACAGCTGAAGGGTCATCTAAATCAAGAGATGCTATGAGCTCACCAGCCTACAAAAAAAAGTTACATTTTGTTTTAAGAATCTGTAAAGGACAAAAACTATGGTCATATGACAATATGGTTACCTGCATTGCTTGACCATCAGACATCTTAAAATGGATAACTCCTGAAGCAGGTGAAAGAAGGGGCATGCACATCTTCATAACCTCAACCTCTGCATAAGGTGTATCAGCATCAACATGACTGCCATCAGATATCAAATATCTCAAAAGTTTGCACGGTGTCTCTGCCACTAGCTTGGATGGATCATGATCATTCTGAAAGCAAGGAACATTATGTGATAAGAAGGTGTGAGTTCTTAAAAAAGCAAAGACATACTAGGAACTGAAAATCTATTGGCACCTGCAGCAAGCAAGTCCTTCCATCAATGAGAAGACGAGTTCCAGCTGCTTCCTCCTCAGCATATATAACATGACTATTTCCGTTCAGCTGCAGTGATCAAGTGAACTTAGAATGTAAATAATACTATTTCAAATGTGAAAGGAAACCAATGTAGTTGTTTAGTCAATATTGCTTCTACAAGGTAATATACAACCTATAATAATAAGGCTATTACAAACAATGGTGCAATTTGTTAGAAAATGGCATTGTAACAAGTTGCAGAGTGATTTATAATTGCCTGCATCAGTAGTCCTCCATCACGTAGAGTATGTATTTCTGCTTCAATCTCTGAGTCGTTCATCCTCAACCTATAGCTTCCTGGCCCTCCCTTCACCATATTAATCTAAGAGATACAACCACCAAAACCAGTAAGTTGCAGAACATCCAGCTTGGCCAGAATGAAAAAAAGGAAGATACGGAATTAATTTCTTAATCTTGCTTTTTGAGATAGGAGGATAATTCCAAATTTTCCAACATCTATATTTATCTACCAACACCAACCAAGGCCCAGAGGAAACAGCTGTGTACCATGAAGTGAGTAATAAACATTACTTACAGTGTACTTGCTCCCTTCAATATTAAGTGAGACTTGAGAGTTGACAAGAGATATATGCTGCACACAGAAGGATGACTGGTTATTTTGGAGTTGAAATAGATAAAACGGGTAGTTCAGAGAGAGACAAGCATTCTGCGTCTGATACCTTGGGCGGGATTTGTCCTTTTTCAAGATAACCAACATATTCAGAAACCAAGGCCGCACCACTTGCAGATGCTTTCTGAGTCGGACAAATTAACAGGAAAAGGAAGATTTTAACCACTAAATTTGCAACGTAGTATCTTTTATCATTTAAGTTTCCAATAAAATTGTCCAAGATTAAAATTTTAAGGACCTACAACAAAAATTGTATACTTACATAAAGAGCTCCTCCAACCACAGAAAGATACCAAGGAGGTCTTTCTGCTCTAACCCTCATAGCGATTCTACTATCCAACCAGCCTGTGTGTATTTTGTTCTCTCTATAATCGGAAGCCTGCAGTAATGTCCAACTTTATAAAAGAGAAATAGAACTTAGGAGTCAGGCTTAGAATTGTGTATCTGAGACACCTACATGTAATAGATCAATTGTGTAATCAACATTTGTGCGAATTTCTCCGCGTATCTGAATTTCCTTCAGTCCGAGGACCATGTTTGCAATGGCTAGGGCTCTGGATTCTCCAAATGCAAATATATGTCCTGCGGGAAGATTTAAAAGCCCATAAGTTTCAAAAGGTCAAGGCTTGACACCTAGAAGATGCATGGAAAAGATCTTCATGAGAGATTATAACAGTTTCCAGCCATGGGTGTGATAAGATGGTATATTATCATGAAACGCCAGAACAGGAGTTCACTTGGGAAAATAGGAAACAAAGAAATCTCCTGTTCAAAAAAGAAAAGATTAATCTATCACCATAACCTTCTGTCAGGATCTCCTAAACGAATATTGACATATACACGCAAAAAAACATGAATAGCAGCAATTTATTTCAAAATTCTGTAGGTGGCCACAAAGTGAATATTAAGGATTCAGATTTATCAAATCTTACATCTTTAATTTGCACTTTTGTGGCCACCTATAAGGATACCAGTTTAACTGATGTTATACATCAGTACTCTACTGTAAAAACTTTTTCGACATGAGCAATTTAATTTTCTTACTTTTCTATAATTAGTACAACAAACTACAAATGATACTGATTTGTGCACACTCTGCTGATACAAATTCTTCAGTGTATTTGTTAACAAATTTAGGTTAAAGTTGCTTAAACTTACTTGCTTTAAACGTTATATGACGATGTGGAGAAAACTGCATCACAAAGCAACAAGTGCAAAAGGAACTTTTCCATTCAATTTTAACAGAACTCTTAACATAATTACAACCAATCCTTCCATACCACATGACAGAATATTCACTTAAAAGAGTTGTATAATATATGCAAATTTCTTTTTTTTTTTTTTTTTTTTTTTTTGAGGAGATAATTTCTTCTTTTAGATATAAGGAAGCAAAAGGCTTTCTTTTAAAAGCTTGAGATATTAAGCATAACCATCCAGGAGCCAAAGTGGGAAAAGAGGATATGCCTAATTGACGCTGCATGTTGTAGGTCTTAGTAAGTATTTTGATTTGAAAAAACTGAATAAAGAAAACAAATTATGTTTCTTGTTGAACTACAAATTCAAGACTGCCAAAAAGAAAAGAGGAAACAAACTTATTAACCCCCACCCCCTAAAAAAGAGAAAACAACTGCATAATTGAAATTCAACGTACCAAACTGAGAATCTGAAAACTCATGAATGCCTCCACCAGACTGCAAGCAAATATCTTGAAGCTCAGCAATAATCCAAGAATTCCCAATGTTCTGTTTCCATTTACTTTACAAGCACATACCTTTACAGAGAAGTAGGCCCACACATTCGGCTTGCTTTTAAAACTCAGCTCCTACAGGATGTCATTAGATTAACATGGATTCATCCTAAAATCATGAGATTATGCAACCTAAGTGAATTTTATCAGTAGTTATTAATCCCCACCTGTACTTTACCACTGGTAGGCTTAAAACCATCATCAGGATCCTCACTTGTAACACGAACAGCCACACAATGACCTTTTGGC
This sequence comes from Nicotiana undulata, assembly GCA_005239495.1. Classification (NCBI taxonomy): domain Eukaryota; kingdom Viridiplantae; phylum Streptophyta; class Magnoliopsida; order Solanales; family Solanaceae; genus Nicotiana; species Nicotiana undulata. Next base: position 63,399 of record ML281872.1, on the reverse strand, counting down.
CTTGTTGATTCAGCCTTGTCAAAATCAAACGGTGTGGCAACAATTGATGTTTTTCTCCAAGCGTCATATCCTCCACCATGTTCCATCCCGTAGAATCGTCTTATTTCTAATATAATCACAAATGAGCACTTGATAATGGAGGCGGAGGAACCAAAACATATTAAGCGAAGGAAAGTGATAAGGAAGGGAGTAAACCTGGAATTTGCCACAATGGGATCCCCATTCCGACAGCAACTTGGGCTGCAGGCAGATTCATTTCTGCAATCCATTCAGTTACGGGGTGTTCCACCTAATAAATGTGGAAAATATAAGAATATCCCTTGACAAATTTCAAGAACAAAATGAAAATGAATTCTATTTAAAAAAAATAAGAAAAAAGAAGCTTTTACATCAAATTACTTCATGTACTTTTAACCATGGATGCATTGGCCTTTAAAGACAATGAAAGATTAACTATCTATAATGACAAAACAAAACTATTTTGGATCGCCTATACTTGGTGAATAACAAAATTTGGCATGGGTCTGCATGATGCAGACTGCAAATGTAACCAACCTGTAACCGTGGGTTGAGTTCTAAGAAATAGTACTCTCCCGTATCCATACTATAAAGGTACTCAACAGTGGCAGCTCCAACATAATTGACGGATTTGGCCAATCTTCTAGCAGCCTGCTCAAGTTTTTTCACCGTCTCTGGAGAAGCAATTGTTATTGGCCCCTCTTCAATAATCTAAATTTCAAGATATTGAGCATGTTAGTGACAACAATCAATATACGTTTACTCTTGGTTGCTTCATGCAGATTCCTCTGTCTCACATTTGCAAATTAAGATGAATAACTTTTTCTTCTCATGAATTGCTAAACAATAGCCAAAAGTTAAATATAAACTAACCTTTTGGTGACGCCTTTGAACACTGCAATCACGGCTGTGCAGGGCTGCAACATTGCCATATTGATCACAAAGCAACTGGACTTCTAGATGTCGACTCTAGTTAACAAAAGAAAATTGATAATAAATAGAGGACTTCCATTATTCAGAAAGGTTTTCTCTCTGAGGCTAAGTCAGTGCATTAATGTCGGACAAGATGGAAGTGGTCTAACCTGGGAAGCAACTTTCATTATAAATATGGGGGAGCCAGGTACTTCACCCTGAACTTGCTTGAACAGTGCTCTAACTTCATCATCATTGTGAACCTGGAGCAAGCAAGAAATAGCTAAATACCCAATAATTAGGTAGAGTGAATACCTTCTAACATTTTCATTCAGGAAGGAAATGCTGATGAAAGAATATATCAGATTAAATATTGGTCAGATAAGCCAATGTAACATCAAATAATAAGCAGCTAGACTACTTGCTATAATGTCTGTTAAGGGACAGACCTTTCTTATGCCTTTACCACCACCTCCCCACGATGCTTTAATCATCGCCGGGTAACCTACATCTTGACAACTAGCAATTGCTTCTTCCGTTGTATAAACACATGCTTTGGAATATATTTCATCTGGTATAGAGACCAAGCAGCTCTCTGGAGGAATTTTGACCTGGAGATTAAGCATTGTCCATTAAAAACATACTGACACTATGCAACAAGTGGAGCAAAATCCCAACATAACGACTTACGTGGGAACCACTCCATGGGAGAGTTGGTACTTGTGCAGCTTGAGCAATCAATGATGAGCCTACTTTGTCCCCAAGTGCTGCCATTGATGTAGCAGGTGGGCCAAGGAATATGATCCCCTTTGCACACAATGCATCAGGTAGTTCAGGGTTTTCAGATGCATGACCCCAACCAGGCCAAACTGCATCAACATGAGTTATCTCCGCCATCTAAACAAAAGAAAGTAAACACTGTATCAGCAGTTTTCAAACTCGTTACGTCATGGGAGGCATCCAAAATTTGTTCAGCTCCAAATGTGTTAAAAAAAAGCATATTCTCTTCACTATTTGCATTGTTTTGGCATAAAGTCCCTGTTCCCCTTACATGCAGGTTTTTAAGACTGCGGACAGATACACTAACATGCACAGAAAAACATGTCATTCGGCTTCTGGTGAAACGTCAGCTTAAAGGTTACATTTAATGCAACTTTTACATATTAGATGGATAATTCAGCTTGTATATCAGGCTTTGAGGTGCTAAATTCTTAAGAGAAAAGTCCTAAAAAGGAAAGATATTTACAAACCTCAACAATGAGCTGCACATTGGCATAATTGTTGTTATTTGTCCCACCAGGAACTTCTACAAACTGATCAGCTATTCTAATGTGCTCCGCATTTATTCGCATGTCCTCAGGTGTAGCCATTGCCACCAACAATATTGCCTTCTCTGTGCCAAATGTCTCATAAGCCCACGTCCTAATACTACGTATAAATTTGACCGCAGCCATTCCATTGTTTGCAATTAAGATACTATGAATAGGCTGCTTCCCGCCAAGGGCATTACAGAACTCAGCAACTTCCGATCTAGCAATTGGAGACCTCAGTGGAAGCGCACCATTAATATATCCATCGCCATTTTTTATGCCTATCACTGCTGGCCTCCTTTGAGATTCTGACATATTGCACTATCTGAAACCAAAAGAAGCTGTATTTGATTACTTGCAATCATCAAACACAACTCAATTAACCAAAAAACAGCTGAGAGACAAAGCACTAACTAACAGAGTACTTCTTGATCTCCTATGGCATAATCCAATTTCTGAATTGACAAAAGCTATTAATTCAATTTCAAACACAACCAAATGGTGATCATAACAAAAATTCCAAGAAAGCAACTTTACTTAGGATCATAAGCATAAACTTATTTATCTCATAGTTCCAATGTATGTTAGCCAAAATTAAAAGAAAATAAAAGATATAAATACTTCCAAAAGGAGAACCAAAAGAAAATAATAGTAAAGCAAACCCCCACCCCTACCCCTACCCCAAGATAGCAAGCATATACAGTTGAATAGATACAAATTACAACTTTAAAATTCAGCAGATTTCACTGAGATGCATTATCACAGTTGGCATTAAAGAAAAGAAAAAACTTAAGAATTGAGAACAGAATGAGTCAATTTCTTATCCAATAAAGTCCAGTTACAACTAATATTCACCAAAAAAACAAATAAAATGAAGAAAAATAGCAACTTTCACAATTTGAAGTAAATTCAGACTCTGTTTCAGTATGATGGAGCCTAAAACTAGAACCCCCACATAAAGAAAAGAAGTAATATACACCCAAAAGGTAGAAATAAACTAAATTGGCATTTAAATTTTACCAGAGTTTGAGAAAAAATCCACCTTTTCGGGTAAAAGGCAAAAAGCTGCAATCTTTAGAGAAAAGAAGTGGAAGTGAGGGAATTCTTGAATTAGATAGGAGGTGTGTATGAAGCATAAATGGTACCAAGAATTGTAGGTGAAAATTAGCAAATGAGCATAGTGTGTGATAGTACAAAATCCAAATCTGAATACTGTTTTTTTTGTAATAAATAGTGAGGAGGGGGAGGGAATGAAGATGGTTTGAGAAAATGTGGAATTAGTTTATAGGCTAATTAATTTGGTTAGGATTGGTTGGGTAGGGGGGTTCTTAAATAGTACAGCACGTGGTCCTGCTTGTGCCCACTCCCCATATTTTCCCTTTTTTTTATGGTAGTTTCCATCCACACTTTCCAATCTGAACCAAGGATTCTACCTACGTACATAATATAATAAATAGAATCATTGAGTTAGAGGCCATCTTTTTAATGCAGAATGTAGGTCACTTTGGGTGTGTTTGGTACAAAGGTGGAAAATGTTTTTCAAGAAAATATTTTCTTGAAAAATAAATAGTAATTTTATTTGAGGGATTGGTGTAGAGGTGGGTTGGTGAGGGTAAAAAATATGGGAGAGAAGCTTGAGAAGGAGTAGGGAAAACATTTTCCTCCAATTGGAGGAATATGAGTTGACGAGGAAAATATTTTCCAAATCATTTAAGTCAATCAAACATGGTAAAATTGGAAAATATTTTCCGAAAAATATTTTCCTTCATAACAAACACACCCTTTGTCATGTCAACTTGTTTGATTGGATTTGAAGTCCAAAAAAGAAATAAAATAATTTAAAATTTACAAATTTAAATATGTTGTAATATTTATTTTTTTCTACTTGACTTAATTTTATATTTAGAAAGGGAATATTTTCTTTGAAACAGAAAAAAAATAGCATTACGTAAAATGGAACGGATAAATGAAATTTTTCTCCATGATATGTTTACCTCAATTCTTTTCAAATGTTAGGAAATTTCATAGCAACGTTGTCAACAAATACATCCTAAGAGTCTCACATTCAAGTTTTGAAGACAGAGAAATTCATTCTTTAATGAGTCTTCTAAATTAATCGAGCCAATAATCTCCTATACCAAATGATTATAACAAAAATAAAATAAAACTACTCCTACAAGCAAATAAATTCTCAGGTGAAAGAAAACAGCTACTGTTGCTAAAGTCTAACATAGGGGATAACTCAAGTTGTTGGCCTAAACCCAGAAGTTAGCTTGTAGAGTTAATCTTAATTTTCAATTATATTGTCTAAGAGTTTGAATTTCAATAATTGAGCAAATTATTTTGGGGTACTTCGTATTTTATTGTTGGTATTTCCAGACTAAAGAGGGGGTTGGAAACTTAGGTGAGTTTTGAATGAAAGTTGGGTAGTGCAGTCGACCGACCCTTCTCCTATTTGAATCATTGAATTAATGTTATTTATTGACAATGATCTATCTAGAACGAAGTTTGTTTATAACAAATCTCCACCTATTTCCTTTTGTCGTCTCATGCAAATAAGATTTGACTTTTCTCTCTTATATCATAACCTAAATCAAGGGTGTTGTGTTTCAGATGTAAAATATATCAAAAAATTAATGAACAAACAGGAATTTTCTATCTGTTACGTTAGAAAAATAATTACCCTAAAATATAATGAGAAGTTCACAAAATTTACCATATCAAAGTATTAAAAACATTATCTTTCTGGTCAGTATAAAATATTTCTAGATATTACCTTAAGAAGAAACTTAGTGGGCGTATGGACATAAGAATTGTAAACTTTTAGCAAAAAGTGTAATTCTTTTCAAGTAAAAATGGTATTTGAAAATTAAAGTTGTGTTTAAACATGAATACAATTATTTTGAGTTGTTTTTGAATATTTATGAGTGATCTGAAATGAAAATTTTGAAAAAATAGCTTTTTGGAGTTTTTCAAATTTTCAAAAAAATTCGAAATTCATTTTCAAGTGAAAATTAAAAAATTTATGGTCAAACACTGATTTCGGCAAAAAAAAAATCGAAAAAAGTGAAATTTATGTTATGATCAAACAGGCCCTTAATAAAAGTATTCAACAAATGAGGGGACGCGTACCACAACAAGTTTTAAAAAATACTAATATTGTTATAAATAATTATCTAATGATGGATGTCCATAACTCATAAAAGACTCTTCTTCATTATCTCCATAACTCCCACTACTCTAATACATATAGAGTTATAGTTGTAACTCTCATACCTCCATAACTTTTCCATGATCTTCTCCCATGATCTCAATTGTTAATATCATGTTTATGACATCCTTTTGTATTACCTTAATGTCATCCTATAAATAGAGGGTTTGGGCATCACATTGTATACACTTGAATACATGGAAGAAATAAGATTTTTCTCTTTTTCTCTCCACACTTCTTGTCTATTTTCTTGTTTTATAATATTACTTGAGCTTAGTTTCTTAACACGTTATCAGTACGACTTGCTATTTTATTTGATACTTTGTAAAAATGATGAAAGAGGCAATGAATTGATTTTGGAGATAAAGTTATAACAGTGGATATTTTCTTCAAGTAAGATGTCACACTTAATTTTTTATTGTTTGACTAATGTCCAAATCTTCCATGAGAGTTTCAGTGAGTTTTGCCAAGTGATAAAGGTGAATTTTGTATGTCATCTCGTCAGAGATATTTGTGGTAAGAGTGATTTTATCATTACCAAGGATATATGCACATAAAATTACACTCACACACACACACACAAAAAAAAAATACTACAAGATCAATGCATCTATGGTATATAAATAAAATAATAAATGTATTGGTGACACTATTATGTTTGTGATGATGCCATATGTTGTATATTGTTTAATTTATTTCTTCTTAAATGTATTAGTTTAATATTTTTCATTACCTTATCAGTTAAACATGTAACCATAGTAGATTTTGTTGTTTTCTTATTGCAAAGCATTGTTTACCTTTTTAGTTCATGAAGAATACATGTAAGAGATTTTGTTTATTTCTTTATACTTGACCAAGTCATGTGTTATTGTTCGTGAAAAAGATCTATGATAGTTCTAATTAAAAATTCGAAGTGATAATTTTTAAAAGCTCAAGGGTGATTATTAGTAGCAATTTGGCCTATTATGCTATTGGTTAGGGGTAAGACGGTGGGTTCAAGTCCTATCGCACCTTGAGGGTAAAACACCGGGTTTAAGTCCTAGTGTACCATGATAATAGAGACGTTGGGTTCGAGTCTCAACGCATTATGGCCTAACATGCCCTTTATATGGGTAATGCATTGAGTTTGAGTACCAATGCACCATATTTGTGATATAATGATGACTAATGAAATATAATGTTATTTCATGAAAAGGCATGAAGCTTATCCCACTTGATTTGCTTCATTCTTGAAGTGAATGCGATAGCTGTGCATAATAAGTCTAAATGAAGACAAGTGGTTGACCAATGAACGTGAGTGTGCCAAACACCAAAATAATATAGTCATCATTATGATAAATATAAAAAGGAGAACAATAAGGGTTCTCAAAATGATCCTTCAAAGATGAAGGAATATGTATCAATGTGGTTTGTTAATACGAGACACGTTCACGTGATTATAGTCCATTCGTTGAAAATACGACTTGTGATAAGCATTGTAAATGCACGCTCATTCCTGAAAGTGAATGTGAAAATATATATATATATATATATATATATATATATATATATATATGATACAAATTATGCATAAGAATGTATTTATGCATGGTTGAATAAATACTACAACTCACCTATAAGGGAGGCTTGAGAGAAATAAAGATAATGACTTTTACAATGTCGTTACATGACTATGTCATTGGTCGCGTATATGTGGTACGTCAAAAATATTTTGTCATGTCTTATAAAAGGTTAAAGGCAAAATTAAGCAATAAATAATTTTGCTTATGATGATTTCGACCATGACAATAACTATAAAACGATTTTCTCCGTAACAGAGACATTCACCATATAGATAGTGTGACAAAAGATCTTGTAGTACAAAATCAATTAAGAGCTCCGGAAGTCTGATTTGTTACTACCCGGATAAATAAAATTGTTCATGACATTATAGTAAGTCTCAAAAGAAACTTTTTGAGTTTCAAACATATTAGCCAAAGTGGTTGGCATTTGAGACTATAAATGAAAGGAAGATTGAATATCTTCATATTACTATAATCATACCGGGTAAATATGAAAGGTTACCCGATTTTCTTCTATTTGTACTACATATGTATAAGCATGATGATGGAATCACATGCCATAGTAAATTAAATACCGGTTACGGGTGGGATTGAATCCCTTGATATCTGGAATGAATAAAATGTGGTACATATATATATATATATATATGGGCCCAGTCATCTGCCATGTGGACCGTTTACTATAATATGATTTTAAAAGATAATCTATTGTATGGTCACATGTGCGTTTGTTGTCACTTGCAGTGTGAATTTTGCAAAGTTGATTGCTCAAATTATTAGAGCACGGTTCCAGAATATAAACTATGATAATTCTTGATATTGCTGGTTTAAATCCAACTTGATTTAGCAGAAATTGTATGCCTCCAATTATAGCTAAACCATTGGTTATGAGATGTATTATTTAACATACAACAACACTTGTACGCATCTAGCCAAGTTATGATAAATTCTCCCTATCGCAATTGGTTCAGGATCAGGAACCAAATAATTTCCATCTTGAATATAGATATGCTATATGATTTAATTGTTCCACCACAATGCATAATGATGGGTCCCCAAAGAAAGTTGAGGATATGTGTTTGTGATCCCAACATTAGGGGGAGAAAATTGACAGCTGAAAAGTAATCATGGAATGAAGTATAATGAGTGTACCTAGATCCTCGTACAAAAAAATGTGAACTTGAAGTTCAAGTAGTGATAATTCATTTGTAAAATATTGTCAGGCGTATTTGCTAACCCAAAGCTAAACATTATATTTCAGCTGCTAATACTCCAAATAGAATAAAATCCATGATGAACATAGAGTATGGAATGCATGAAACGTAATAGACTAATCGGTTCCAAAGATAAAACTTCTTGAAGAAGGAGAGGAGCAAATGATAAAGATGGTCATATAAGGAGGCAAGTGCTCTCTAAGAGGACCATGACATAACACTTTATAAGACCTCACGGAAGAGGCTCAGGTACCTGAAAATACTGAGATCTCGATAATTATATCTTTATTGTGTGATGATGGAACCGATGTAAAGGATTACAAATGATATTGTTGATATAATATAGCACTCAATATTTTTAATATTGACGAGGATCTTGAGCAAAAATTTGTCATGGAATTTGGACAGATAAATGATTGGTGAATAAAAAATACACAATCAAGATTGACTTCACTTGGAAAATGTGTAGTTTTGGACTGATAGTCCCAACACCTGAAAGTATAAAGTAGTGGGGTGACCCAAGATTTTACGTAAATGTCATGTCATTGATTATATGGAAACATGTTCCCTTGTAGTGGATACAATTGCTTTTAGATTTTAGTCCGGCAATACCTCGTAAATTTGATATGCATATATAAAAATTATTGAAGGATTTAAACTGCTATGAAGCATACTAAGGTTCCCAAGAAATTCATTAAATAAAGCTTTAACAAATCTTTATGTGGATTGGAGCAATCATGGCGTATATGATTCATTTTTGTGTCTATTGCAATTGGTGCACTATATATCTCACTAGAACCATGATTATAACAATATGCTAGCGAGATATAGTTTTATTCCTATATGAAGATATTAAAATACTATTAGTATTATATTGCAAAAGGAATCATTGATATAAATTTATTTATTTTAACGAATAGTGTCAAGATTTTGTTGGTTATGCAAATGTAGGCATTTTCTGAAGTTCAATCTTCAAATAATCTATTTGTATGTGAGAGTACTTCCATATTATTATTTCACAAGGCAGTCAATTGTTGATACTTATTCAAGTCATGTCAATATACTAGCAACTGAAAAAGCAAGTGACTCAACACACAATAAATATGTGACTTTTCCTTGAAGAGAAGATTTCAATAATAGTGAAGGCAATGATATTTGTTTATCTCAATTGGAAGAAGGATATATTGAAGAAGACAGAATAAAGCATATGTTTCGCAAAGTTCTTTATCAAACACAATTTTTAACGAGCGGTGAAATAAATGTTCAACAAATTTGTTCGCTTGATAATTTGGTGTTCTGTTCAGTCAAGCATGAGAAACCTCAACATTTTAGAAGTTGGTATACAAGATCGGAACACGTCATCTCGGAGAAAGAAATTGATGTTTTCATCAGGGGTAAGCAAATACGCGTTGTACTCTTTTTCACTTAGCTAAGATTTTATCCCACTGAGTTTTTCTGGCAAGATTTTTAATGAGGCAGCAAATAATGCGTATTACAATATATGTGTACTCTTTTTCCTTTACTAAGATTTTTTCCCACAAGGTTTTTTCTTAGTAAGGTTTTAATGAGGCACATTATCTATGGACATCCAAGGGGGAGTGTTATAAATAATTATCTAATGATGGATGTCCATAACTCATAAAAGAGTAATATACTCTTCTCCATTATCTCCATAACTCCCACTACGCCAATACTTATGGAGTTATGGTTGTAACTCTCATACCTCCAACATCTCCATGATCTTCCCCGTGATCTCAATTGTTAATATCATGTTTATGACATCCTTTTGTATTACCTTAATGTCATCTTATAAATAGAGGGTTTGAGCATCACATTGTATACACTTGAATACATGAAAGAAATAGGATAGTTTTCTCTTCCTCTCCACATTTTTTGTCTATTTTCTTGTTTTATAATATTACTTTGAGCTTAATTTCTTAACAAATATAAAAATAACGAGTTGGGAGTAATTGATTGTGCATTTGGGTTGGGTCGGGGGTGGGAGGAGGTAGCTGTTTGGTTGCAGTTGGGAGTTAATTAGGTACATCCAAGCATTCTTCACCTCCATATCGTTCGTTATTCAATTCAGCTACATCCAAGCTATACATATGTTGACATTTTTTAATTTCCACTTGTGTGGCATTTTTTTGTTTTGTCTTGGCCCTTTGCTAACACCTGGAGGAAGATTGTGATTCACTGAAATATAAGTACGTAATAAATATAAGTATTTGGATGGAATGTGACTAAAACCTTCTCAGTGTTAACTATGCGAAACGTATAATTTGGACTCTTATGTGATATATTTTCTGTAGATGAGAATGTTTTGGAGAAAGATAGAACTCTCATTTATAAGAGTTAATAATATCACATGTATAAGAATCCTACTAAAAGGTAGCGCTCGTGTTAGATAGGAGAAAAATCACAGTAACAAGAAAATTAGAAGTGTTATGCTGAAAATTTGACTTTGACGCCAATATAGCTATAATCTTTTTATCATCAAAGTCATAAGGGTGTCAAATGGACCGGAAAAGCCGACGGAGTCAACAAATAGGCGGGTCAATTACTTGGGCTGAGATGAAACTGGTCAATATGTGCTAAAATTCAGGTCATAACCCAACTCGCCCAACTCTTGTCAAGCTCTAACTAATATGTCTTGTTTTCTTATAAAATTGTATAATTATTAAAAAAGACTTTTTTTTTGTTATGGTCATATATAACATATCAAACAAAAAAAATTATTTCTAAGATATTTTAATAAAGTTACTCATGGATCAATTTGGACTAAAAATCAGCCTAACTTTAAATAGGTTGAGATGGGTTGAGTCAAGATGTGCTGAGTTCAATAAATGAGTGGGTCAATAACCAACCTAACCTTGAGCGGATCATCTGGGTTTGAGCCAAATTTGATAGCCCTAAAGTCATATAATTATGTTTTGTTACACAAAAGTCATAGTGAATATAAAACACAGACTTTCCGATAATTTATTTTTATTCTATTTTTTCCCCGGTCTAATATATAATAATCCAATTAAAATAGAAAAGACCCGACCTAATATCAATAAGTGTCATACCTATATGCATTAACGTATGTAGGACCAAAAATAACTAATACATGCAGGTCACATACTTGGCAAGAGCTAACTTCCAGGCCTAAAACTAACCTAACTTCAACCAGAATTTTAGTTCGTAGATGATCATCAATAGTATTGATGATTACTCGCAATAAATAAGCTTTCAAGAGAAAAAAATAAAAGATATTTTGTGGGAGTTACGTACAGTATACGTGGCTCATGGTTTGGATTCTTTGAAATCAATCAATTTGTAAATTGTGTATTCTTTTTAATTTCTGTGTACGGAGTAGTGTGTCCATGAATAATATAGTAGAAGAGAAATGTCGATTATACATTACTTCCATTATCATCAGCTACCCATTAAAGGAAATGGATGGCTATATATAAAGAATAAGTACCATTTTTTCAGGTTACTACGTAATTACCACAATATTTACAAGAGGCTACTTGGTTGTTCCTTGCACGTTTCAGCTAACACAGCATCATTATACATGTGGACTCTGGTTGGACTACAAATTACAATGTCAATGTAACTAACTATAAATCTGGAAATATAGAAAAATTTCACTATGCATTTATCATATTTGTTGCTATATTAGATCTTTTATGGAAAATTATTGCTTGAATATTGAGGTCTGGTAAAAAAATACTTGGTGAATCTTGCAATTAAGATACTTCCAAATGCAACCCCCTCGCATCAACTGAAAGTAATAGGGTTTTTTTTTGCTTTTTATGGTCTCCTTGCACTTTCTAGATGTAATTATTCAAGAGTTGACAGGATATTTACTGACAATTCTCATTCAAGAAATAAAATTTAGCCCCAATCCCCGCCTTGTAATTACCTTGTAGTAATTCTTTTTTAGTATTGTAGATGTGAACTATACATTTAAAAGTATAGACGCAGCAAATTTCAGAGTTTTCTTAGTAGATTTCTTCTAGTTTAATGTCAAACGGTAACCTCTACCTTAATTATGACAATTATTTGCATATATAGGCTTATGACAATTATTTGCATAGGCTTGCTTTCTTAATCTTTTATCATTTGTCGTTGATACTTGAACTATTATTTGCATATATAGGCTTGTTTCAAGAAATGAATCACCATGCATGGGGACAAATTAATTTATAGTAGTAGTATTAAAAGAAAATTAATTAATATTACTTGGGCTATTGACCATGTTCTTTGTAGTGAACCAATCCAAAACCTCAATTTTTGAATGCAGCCATCTAATGACTATATATAGCACATGTTATTCAACAATATTACTGTAAATACAGAAGTTTCAAAACTCCCTCCCAGATCAGGTTGACTCAGAATTTCAAATTAATTAAATGTGGATCACCCTTCCACATGGTACGTTCTCTTTTGTCATCACTGATGCGAAAGGTCACAAATGCTTGGCAGAACATTGATAATTCTATTAAGTTAGTTTATGAAGTGAAGTGAAAAGTGTTCATGCCAATTTTACACCAAACCACATTAATAAAATATACTATATGGTTAAATAATAAATTGAAGTGCGAGAGGTGTTAATTAGTCATTGTTAAATAATAAATGTGAATGTATTGATACATATGCAATTATGCATCATTGTATTGAAAAGCCATAAATTTATATACTCGCTTTCAGTTCCTTCCAATCTCTCTGGTCGTGTGTTTGTTCTTTGCACCCTTTTTTTGGGTAGAATTTTGTCATTTGACGTGTATTAAAATGTCCTATAATATAAGCCGCTCGCCTCGTCTCTGTTCTTCACACATGCGAAAAACATTTTCTCAAACAAAGAAAGGCCCACCCTCAGTCGTGCACAAGCTATTCACCTCTCACTGGACCTAATACCAGAAAATAGCTACCTACTTCCTAATCTATTGGGGAAATGATACACTATAGTCACTCTCAAAATAATAGCCGATATATATATATATATATATATATATATATATATATATATATATTTGTATGATATATACGTTATGAATGTTATATACAAAAGTTATACAAATTTTATTTATTTTTTCGGTTACCAAATATAAATAGCTTATGTGCAGGCTAAAAGTGAAAAAAATCCAATTTATTTCATTTTATCATGTCTCTATAGTCATATTCACAAATTTATGACCGTATGAGCTTCTCTCGCTTTATTCCTTTCATAGCTCTAATGCTCAATCTCAACTATACCTGTTAATCGGATGGAGCCGGGCCGTTTACAACCCGATTCGACCCTCTGTCAGCCCGGGTCAGCCTGTTACTGTAGCATATTGGGGAGGGTTGGGACGCGTTGGGCGGGAGCGGGTTTTAGACGAACAAATTTTGGTTATCGGTGCATCGGAACCCACTAAGCCCGATAACCCATTAACGAGTTTTTAACGGGCTGCAGCCCGGTATCCGTTTCAAATTTTAGTTTTTATTTTTATTTTCTGGACCATTGCCAACAGTCAAATTCAAAAATGACCGTTGGCCAACGGCCCTTTTTTGCAGAAATGGCCATTTCGGCCTACCCCCTTAAGAAAGTAGTCCCCCCACCCCTAGTATTTGATAAATTTCAATTTTAACCTTTTAAAAACTATAAATAGCCCCCCTTCTTCTTCATTATTCCTTACAATTCACTCTCTTACTACTCTAATTCTCTCTTGATATTATTGATTATTGTTTTTAAATTCTCAATTACGTATTATTTCAAGTTTCATCAAATATTTAGTTTAGCCATTACAAAATTATTATTATCAAATATCAAGTATTCAAGTGAAGTGTGGTATCAAGTACTATCAAGTATCGTCCTATCAATTGAAGTTTGATTTTTGATATCAAAATTAGTGCGGCATCCGGAATCCCGGTACACTCGTTCCATCTCTTTCTCTTCTTTGGTGTATACTTATTTTATTATTTAGAATTATTAATTTAATTTACATAATGGATTTACTTAGAGCAGCCAAAAAATTGTGCACTAGTAGAGGTGGTAGTAAGAAAGCTTCCAAAAGATCAAGAGGTGATGTTGGTTCTTCTAGTAGCTTTACACATATTTCTGAAAGTTCACCTGAAAATTTAAATGTAGATTATGAGCGACTTCAAGAAAATTATGGTATAGATGATGATTTAGATGATAATTTAGATGACATCCAATCACCCAATAATCTTAAAACACCACAAGCTACACCTGGCAATGCTAGTCAAACTCAAAATATTAGGGGTAGAACAAGTAAGCCTCCCCTCCCTATTAAGAAGAATTGAATATTAAGAAGTAAGTGTTGGAATTTTTTTGACAGACTAGAAGAACATAGAAATTATGTAAGATGTAGAATTTGTACGGAAGTTTATAAACATGAGTCCGGTGAGGGAGGGGGAACGGGTCAACTTCGCAGGCACATGGTAGATCTTCACCCTCTTGATTGGGGAGTAGAAGAGGAAGATGGACAACAATAACTTAACCCCGTTACTGGGGGGTTAATGGGTAAATACGATATTAAGAAAGATCGGGAAGAATTAGCTAAAATGATTATTTTAGGTTGTTTACCTTTTAGTTTTGCTGCTTCACCGTATCTTGTCACTTATATCCAAAGAATTTATAACCCTTTGTTTAAAGGTATTCCTAGAAGTACTTGTAGATCTGATATCTTTAGACTTTTTGGACAATATCAGACATATATACGTTATTTGTTCACCAGTCTTTCTTGTAGAGTTTCTCTTACTTCTGATATTGGTCGTGCTGTAAATGGAAATGACTATTTGACTGTTACATGTCATTGGATAGATGGTAATTTTTGTATGCAAAAAAGAATATTGCTTTTAAATATGATGAAGATCAAAGTCATACTGGTGCATATATAAGTAATACTATTCATGAAGTTGCTATATTTTATAATCTTGCAGAAAATTTTTTGTGTATGTCATTTGATATGCTTCTAACAACAATGCTGCTATTACAATATTAAAATTGCATCTACACCCACTACTTTATGAAATATTTTATGTTAGATGTGCATGTCATATTTATAACTTGATTGTGAAGAGTGGCCTTGAATTATTTAGAGATGAAATCGCTTTAGTTAGGAGAGTTGTTGGTGTAATTCAAGTAAATAATAGAAGTGCTAGATTAAATGCATTTAAGGAAAAATGTGTACACTATGGACTAAAACCAAGACTCGTGCCTGAAGAAATAGTTACTAGGTGGAATTATACTTATTTATTCTTAAGATGTTGTTATAAATATAGAATGCCTATAACCGAAGTTGCTAATTTTCATTGTACCGATCCTATCCGTTTGTTAACATCTAGAACTTGGCATGTCATTGAATATGCTGTACAATTTTAACAAATTTTTTATGTGGCTACACTTGAGTTTTCTGGAGCTTATTATTGTCACGACCCGGCCGGTCGTTTCGTAAGATTAGTCCCGTTTCTCCTATTTCAGCTTTGTCTTATGTTAATTAACCAAATTATGATGTGTCGGGTCGGTTGCTTCGGGTTCGGAGTGGTCGTTGTGAAAATTGAGACACTTAGTCTCTTGAATTGGCTTAATAGTGGAAAAAGTCAACTAGGAGTTGACTTATTGGTAAACAACCTCAGAATGTAAATTTTATGACTCAGATAGCTTCGTTAGGTGATTTGGGACTTAGGAGCGTGTTCAGAATGTGGTTTGGATGCCCGGAGTAGAATTAGACTTGAATTGGCGAAAATGAGTTTTTGGCGATTTCCGGTAGGCAGTGAAAAATTAGCTATCGGGGTAGAAATGGAATTTCGGAAGTGTGAGCAGGTCTGTAGTGTCATTTTGGATGTGTGTGCAAATTTTCAGGTCATTCGGACGTGTTTTGGTTGGTGTCGGCATCGTTGGTGAATTTAAGAAGTTTTAGGAATCTTAGGCTTGAATCATGGGTTGAATTGGAGTTTCGATGTTATTTTGGGTGTTCTGAGGGTTCTACTAAGTCTGGGTGATCATTTATGTCTTGTTTGTGTTTTTGGTTGGGGTCCCGAGGGGCTCGGGTTGATTTCGTATGGTCGTCGGAAGGTTTGAAGTTGAAAATTGCAGCTGAAGCTGCTGGTGAAAGTTTCTGGTTTTTTCGCACCTGCGGAAGGGGATCCGCAGGTGCGAGGTCGCAGGTGCGGACGGGGAGCCGCAGATGAGGAAATGGCCAGGCTTATGGAGGGTCGCATGTGCGAGAATTTGGCCGCACCTGCAGAGCCACAGGTGGGAGAATTGGGGCCTAAGTGAATTTCCGCAGGTGCGCACTTGGGACCGCAGATGCGGTTTCACTAGGCAGAAGGGGTATAAATACCAGTCTTCGCGAATCTGAGCTATTTCACCAATATTTTCATCCGGGATTGAGCTTTTTGAGAGGGGTTTGAAGGAAGAATTCAAGAGAACTTCGTGGAGGTAATATTTTTGAACCTAAAACTCGTTTCTATGTGATTATTGGACTGATTTAGGGTGAACTCTATGGAAATTGGTGCCTAAATTGGGGGTTTAGGGCTTGGAAATTTGGATACTTTGATTGAGTAATTGAAGGGTCGTTTGTGGGTGGATTTTGATATATTCTATATGGGTAGACTCGTGGAAGGATAATGATTCTAGTTTTGTGATTTTTACCTGATTCCGAGACGTGGGCCCGGGGGCTGGGTTTGGCCAATTTCAGGATTTGTGCCTAAATTTTGATAATTTTCGAATGGGTTTCGTCTTCCTATCATATTTTGATGTTATTAATCTGGTTTTGGTAGATTTGGAGCGATTGGGAGCCGATTCGAGAAGCAAGAACATTGCGGAGTAGTTTTCGGGCCGGTTTGAGGTAAGTAATGACTGTAAATATTGTCCTGAGGGTATGAAACCCCGAACTTAGTATTTTCTCACTATTTTGGAGCGACACACATGCTGGATGACGAGTGTGTGGCGTGCACTGATTAGGGATTTGGACTTGGTCCTTTCCGTGGAAATTATTGAGTTGCGTAATTACTTTTGTGCTTTTAGACTCTTTCTATATTTTGGGCTAAACGCCATGTTTGGGGCCTTGTGCCGATCTGATTAGACCCCTTGGGGGCTATTTTTGATACTTTCTCACTGTATTGATTCATGATTTTCACTCAATCACATCATGTTTATATGTTTTCGAAACTCAGACTTGTTTACACTATTTTGTGATATAAAATACTGTTTTGGGTCGAGTACCCCATTTATTGATAGCCTAAGTGCCATTTTTGAGAGTTCATGACTAAGTATGAGGGCCAAATGTTGTGAGGATATTATGGATCGGGCTGCACGCCGCAACATGTTACATTGTTATGATATGTGAGAGGCCGAGAGCCTGAGTGATTTATGCCACGAGATGGCTTGATATTAGCGCTTGGGCTGTAGGAGCCCCTCCGGAGTTTGTACACACCCAGTGAGCGCAGGTACCTACCGAGTGCGAGTGTCGAGTGCTGAGTGACGAGATATTGGGAGGCATGAGTGACTGTGAGGTAGCCCGAGTGGCTGATACTGAGTGATTGTAAGGAATGCTGATGGCACGACCCAAAATCCCAACCTATGGACCGTGATGGCGCCTAACACCACACTTGCTAGGCAAGCCAATGTTAGAAGTCGATTAATTAATTTCCCTAATTAATTGCTTGAACATAACCAAAATAGATTTAAAATGAACTTAATAAAAATGATTCCCAACAATAATAAAATAAAGCAATAATTACGACTAATTAAATAAAACGAACCACGAACTAATTATATAAATGACTCTAAGACTACCCCAGGGTCTGGTGTCACAATTCACGAACTACTAAAGAATACTACAAATAACGGCAGAAAGAAATAGTGTAACTATTCTGAATAATATAAAACAGTGTATGTAAAAATAGGAGAAGACTCTCGGAATCTGCAAACGCAGGCAGATGTACCTCGTGTCTCCAAATGAATAGGTGGTCGTCCTGAAATCCTCTCTGCTGACTAGTACCTAAATCTGTGCAAAAGAGCACAGAGTGTAGTATCAGTACAACCGACCCAATGTACTGAGTAAGTGTCGAGCCTAACCTCAGCGAAGTAGTGACGAGGCTAAGTCGGGGCTCAACAATATAATCTATAACAACAATAAATAATAAAGCCAGAAGGAAGTCTAAATAAATAAATAAGTCATGCAATAAAATAAAATAACTCAGCTATAACCAATTCTCAAATAACTCTTCAAAGTTCCAAACTTTAACGGTGAATAAAAATAGTACTGAAATATTTAAAGAGTAGTAAAATAGACATTTTAACTTTTCAAAACTTTTATTTTCTTTTTCTTTAAAAATCAATAAAATATAAATGTCCTCCCTTATCGCTCCTTGTTGCGGCGTGCAACCCGCTCCCACCCATCCTCCCTTATTGTTCCTCCCTAAAATATCACCCTTATTACTCCTGTTGCGGCGTGCAACCCGATCCCACCTATCCTCCCTTATCACTCCTTGTTGCGGCGTGCAACCCGCTCCCACCAGACATATCATATCAATTTATTCATAGTTTTCACAATTCAGGCCAAGCCTTTCACAATATTTTTGTCTCAACAATTATAAATAATAAACTGCATTTTTCTCATGACTTCATCAATAACCTCTCAACCATGAAACCAACAGGAATATCAAAATATATACGCATTTGTGTAATAAAAACAATACCAAACCTCTCAACCATGTTTATATAACAAGGAAACCAGTTCAAACAACCAATACTCTTTCCAAATAGTCACAACAATATCTAACAACAAATCAACAAGGCCAAATAGTCATAGAAACAATGATGAACATATAACAATTAAGACAATGATCAAATAAGTGGGGAACACGAAAGGGGATCATGTTTAACAACCAATTTGGGTGGTGCATATATACTCGTCACCACACCTATACACCACGCCCATGCAATTCACATAACAAACAAGTGGGGAGTCTGATTCCCTCAAGCCAAAGTTAGACCAAACACTTACCTTAATTCCGCATGCCACTCACTGCTCAACTATTGCTTTTCCTTTTGAATTCACCTCTAACTTGCTCGAATCTAATCAAAATTAACTTAATATCATCAACTAATGCTAAAGGAACTAACTTTATTGAAAAATAAAAGTTTTTCTAAGTTTTCTCAAAAAAAGTGAAAACCTGACCTCTGACCCGCTTGGTCTAAACTCGGGGTTCGGACCAAATTACGTTTACCCATTCACCCACGAACCCAGATATGCTATTAGTTTTCAAATCCGACCTTAATTCGATATAAAAATTCAATTTTTACAAAACTCCCTAATTCTACCCAAACCCTCAATTTTTACCATAAAAGTTCTTTGTTTTCGCTTTAAAAGTGATGAAAAACATTAAGGAATTGAAAGAACAAAGTTTGGGATTGATTACCTATGACTTGGGGATGAAGATTGTTGAAGTAAATCGTGTTAAGGGCTGGAACTTCGAAAATTTGGAGAAGAAAGGGTTCTGCCCGTTTTAAAATTGGGTTTTATAGCGCTGGGCAGTCGACCTTTGCACCTGCGGTGCTTGGGTTGCATTTGCGAGCCCGCAGGTGCGGAAAAAGGATCGCACCTGCGGAAATGGCTTAAGTATCTGGGGGTCTCACCTGCGGAGGTTTGACCGCTTCTACGGGACCGCACCTGCGGACAAGGTGTTCGCATCTGCGAGGTGGCCGCACCTGCGGACCAGGTGAGCGCACTTGCGGTCTTGCACCTGCGGCCCTAGGCTCGCAGGTGCGGGCACACCAGAACTGGTGCACCAACAGTGTTTTTCACACTTTTAACACTCTGAAACCTACTCGAAACTCACCCGAGCCCTTGGGGCTCTAAACAAATTATGCACGCAAGTCTAAAAACATTATACGGACTTGCTCGTGCGATCAAATCATGAAAATAACATGTAAAACCACGAATTAAACCTCAAAACTCCTCATTTTCATCAAGAACTCTTATAGTTCATAATTTCTCAACCGGATGTCTGAATCACATCAAACGAACTCCGTTTTTGACCAAATTTACCAGTTAACCTTTAAATATCATAACAAAGCTGTACCGAGCTCCGGAACCAAAATATGGACCCGATACCAATGAATTTTAGCATTATTTCTTTTCTTTAATTCATAAACATTTCAGCAAAATATTTTCTTTCAATAATTGATTTCTAAGGCTCGGTACCTCGGAATTCATTTTCGGGCATATGCCCGAGTCCCATATTTTACTGCGAACCTCCCAAGATCGTGGGAACACGGATCCGGGTCTGTTTACTCAAAATGTTGACCAAAGTCAACTTTTATCAAATTTAAATTCTAAAAATCACTATATCTCATATTTTCACATAAAAGCTTTCCGGTTTCACGCCCGGACTGCACACGCAAATTGAGGTGTTTTATTTTAGTATTTTTATGGTTAGTTTGCATGGAACGGAGTCTAATTTTATAAAATGACCCTTTGGGTCATCACAATCTCCACCTCTAAAACACACGTTCGTCCTCAAACGGACGTAGAAAATTACCTGAAGTGGCGAACAAGTGTGGGTATCTACTCTGCATGTCCGACTCGGACTCCAAAGTAGTTGCCTCAGCGGGCTGGCCTCTCCATTGCACTCGAACTGAAGGAAAACTCTTAGATCTCAATTGGCGAACCTGCCGGTCTAAAATAGCTACCGGCTCCTCCTCATAAGTCAAGTCTTTGTCCAACTGGACAGAGCTGAAATCTAACACGTGGGACGGGTCACCATGATATTTCCGGAGCATAGACACATGGAATACCGGATGAACTGAGGATAACCCTGGAGGTAATGCAAGTTTGTAAGCTACCTCCCCCACCTTATCAAGAATCTCAAACGGCCCGATATACCTAGGGCTTAACTTTCCCTTCTTCACAAACCTCATAACACACTTCATGGGCGACACACGAAGCAATACTCTCTCTCCAACCATGAATGCTACCTCACGAACCTTACTATCGGCATAACTCTTTTGCCTAGACTGAGCTGCATGGAGTCTTTCCTAAATAACCTTGATCTTATCTAAGGCCTCCTGAACTAAGTCGGTACCCAACAACCGAGCCTCTCCTGGCTCGAACCATCCAACTGGCGATCTGCACCGTCTACCATATAACGCTTCATAAAGAGCCATCTGAATGCTCGACTGATAGCTATTATTATAAGCGAACTCCGCTAACAGCAAGAACTGATCCTATGAACCTCCAAAGTCAATAACACAAGCACGGAGCATGTCCTCCAATATCTGAATGGTACGCTCGGACTGCCCGTCAGTCTGAGGGTGAAATGATGTACTCAACTCCACTCGAGTACCCAACTCACGCTGAACTGCCATCCAAAAGTGCGAAGTAAACTGCGTACCCCGATCAGAAATGATAGACATGGGTACCCCATGAAGGCGAACAATCTCCCAAACATACAACTCAGCCAACCGCTCTGAAGTATAAGTACTAGCCACTGGAATGAAGTGTGCTGACTTATTCAACATATCCACAATCACCCAAACCACATCGAATTTCCTCTGAGTCCATGGGAGACCAACAACGAAGTCCATAATGATATGCTCCCACTTCCACTCAGGAATCTCTATCTGTTGAAGCAAACCACCAGGTCTCTGATGCTCATATTTTACCTGCTGACAATTTAAGCAACAAGCCACATAAGCCACAATGTCTTTTTTCATCCTCCTCCACCAATAATGTTGTTTTAAATCTTGGTACATTTTTGCTGCACCTGGGTGAATAGAATACTTGCAGCTGTGAGCCTCCTCAAGGATCAATTCGCAGAGGCCATCAACATTAGGTACACACAGCCTACCCTGCATCCTCAAAACGCCATCATTTCCAACTGTAACATGCTTGGCGTCGCCGTGCCGAATCGTGTCCCTAAGGTACGCCAAATATGGGTCATCATCCTGCTGCTCTCGGATACTATCAATTAGAGAAGACCGAGCGACAATATAAGCTAGGACACTGCTCGGAGAATCCAACCTCGCGAACTGATTAGCCAAAGTCTGAATGTCTGAAGCCAACGATCTCTTGCGAACTGGGATATACGCAAGACTGCCCATGCTCACCGCCTTCCTACTCAATGCATCAACCACCACATTGGCCTTCCCCGGGTGATACAATATAGTGACATCATAATCTTTTAACAACTCTAACCACCTCTGCTGCCTCAAATTTATATCTTTCTGCTTGACTAAGTACTGAAGGCTGCGATGGTCAGTAAAACTTTCACACGGCACGCCATAAAGATAATGCCTCCAAATTTTCAAAGCATGTACAATAGTTGCCAACTCTAAATCATGAACATGGTAATTCTTCTCATGGACTTTGACGAGACGCATATGCGATCACCCTGCCATCCTGCATCAACGCTGCTCCAAGGACAACTCGAGAAGCATCACAATACACCGTGAAAGAACCTGAATCTGATGGTAACACCAACACCGGTGCTGAAGTCAAGGCTGTCTTGAGCTTCTGAAACCTCGCCTCGCACTCATCTGACCATGTAAATGGGGCACCTTTCTGAGTAAATTTAGTCATTGGGGCTGCTATGGATGAAAAACCCTCCACAAAACGACGGTAGTAACCGGCCAAACCCAAGAAACTCCTAATCCCGTGACTGTGGTGGGTATAGGCCAGTTCTTGACTGCCTCTATCTTCTTAGGATCAACATGAATACCCTCAGCTGATACGATATGACCCAAAAAGGCTACGGAATCTAACCAGAACTCATATTTAGAAAACTTAGCATACAACTGATTATCCCTCAAAGTCTGGAGTGCTATACGGAGATGCTGCTCATGTTCTTCCCGACTGCGGGAGTATATAAGAATGTCATCAATGAACACGATCACTAAAGAGTCCATATGTGGCTTGAAAACCCCATTCATTAAGTCCATAAAGGTCGCTGGAGCATTACTGAGCCCAAAAGACATAACCAAAAAATCATAGTGCCCATACCTCATACGAAAGGATGTCTTAGGGATATCGGACGTCCTAATCTTCAGCTGATGGTAGCCTGACCTCAAATCAATTTTCGAAAACACTCTATCACCCTGAAGCTGATCAAATAGGTCATCAATCCTTGGCAACGGATATTTATTCTTGATAGTAACTTTATTCAGCTGCCTGTAGTCTATGCACATTCTCATTGACCCATCTTTCTTATTTACAAACAAAATCGGTGCACCCCAAGGCGAGACACTAGGTCTTATGAAACCCTTATCTAGAAAATCTTGTAACTGTTCTTTCAATTCTTTCAATTCTGGTGGGGCCATCCAATATGGAGGAATAGAAATGGGCCGAGTACTCGGAGCCATATCAATACAGAAATCAATATCCCTGTCGGGCGGCATACCCGACAGGTCTGCAGGAAATACCTCAGGAAACTCACGCACGATAGGAACTGACTCTATAGAAGATACCTCGGCATCAAAATCACGAATATGAGCCAAATAAGCCAAACACCCTTTCTCCACCATGTGACGAGCCTTGGCATATGAAATTACCTGGTTGGGAGAACGACTAAGAGTCCCTTTCCATTCTAATCGAGGCAAGCCCGGTAAGGCTAAAGTAACCGTCTTGGCGTGACAGTATAAAATGGCATAATAGGGCGACCGCCAATCCATGCCCAATATAATATCAAAGTCAACCATGTCTAGGAGTAAAATATCAACACTAGTTTCAAGACCTTTGATGACTACCACGCACGAATGATATACTCGATCTACCACAATAGCATCCCCACCGGTGTAAACACATAAACAGGAACACTCAAGGGATCATAGGGCACATTCAAATATGAGGCAAAATAGGAGGAAATAAGTAGACCCCGGATCAAACAAAATGGAAGCAGCTCTATCACAAACTGAGAGGATACCTGTAATAACAGCGTCGAAGGATTCTTCCTTAGGCCTAGTTGGAAAAGCATATAGTCGGGGTTGGGCCCCGCCACCCTGAACCACACATCTGGTCCCAGGACCTCCACCTCTAGTAGGCTGACCTCCACCTCTAGCTATCTGTCCTCCACCTCTAGCTATCTGTCCTCCACCTCTAACTGCCTGACCCCTACCCCTTTCTAGCTGGGCAGGTGGTACTGCAGCTAGTGCCGGAACTATGGCACGAGAACCTTGGTACTGATGCTGACTACTCAGAAATCTCGGACAATCTCTCCGAACATGCCTATATTCACCACACTCAAAACATCCTTCTTGATATGAGGACTGACCTTGACGAACCGGCTAACCACGATAATAACTCTGCAGAGGAGGTGCTTTAATAAGAGCTGAAGGAGAGGTACATAAGAACCACGACCTCCTGAAGTACCATGTGAAACCTGTAGCGCTGAATGGAATTTCCTGGATGAATGGGCTCTGCTAAATGAAGTCCCGCCTCCAGACGAGGCACCACTGAAAACACCGGAATGACGAGGTCTCTTGTATGACCCCTGACCTCCCATCCCAAGAACTGACTCAACCCTCCTAGCTATATTCGCTGCATCCTGAAGAGAAATCTCGGATCCTATTTCCTTGGCCATCTGCAACCTGATGGGCTGAGCAAGGCCATTAATAAACCGTCTGACCCTCTCCCTCTCTGTGGGAAATATAAGAATAACATGTCTAGACAAATCCCCTAAACGAGTCTCATACTGAGTCACATTCATGTTACCCTGCTGAAGTCGCTCAAACTGACGACGCTTATCCTCTCGAGTAGTGACAGGTAAGAACTTCTCCAAAAAGAGATGAGAAAACTGATCCCAAGTCAGAGCTGGTGTTCCCACTGGCCTAGTCAACAAATAATCTCTCCACCACTTCTTGGCGAAACCAGTCATCTGAAAAGCTGCAAAATCGACCCCATTGGTCTCCAAAATACCCATATTACGCAACACCTCATGACAACTGTCCAGATATTCCTGAGGGTCCTCTAAAGTAGCGGGCGACACTGCTGCAACTGGCTGAATTACCCCAATGGGATTGGCCACTGGAGTCTAAACCTGAGGAGTAGTCTGAATTGGAGTGTGGGTAGTAGGAGTCGCGACCCCTCCTCCAGCCTGAGATACGGCTGCTGCAACAGGAAATGTGCCAGTCTGTGCCACACTCTCCATAAGGCCCACTAAACGGACCAAAGCATCCTGAAGAACTGGGATAGAAATAACCCCCTCGGGAACCTGAGCTGGTCCCGCTGGGACAGTCTGAGTCGGAACCCCCTCATTAATCTTAATCTGGGGTTCCGCAGCTGTGGCTGCTGCCTGAGCAATGGGCTGAGTCCTACCCTGACTCGGCCTCTGGCGTGGCCTCGGCCTCTGCCCCTAGTAGGAGCTGTTGCTGCTGGTCCAGAATTCTGGTCAGCGAAAGATGAAGCACGTGTTCTCGCCATCTGCGAGAGAATAGAAGAATCCATGTGATGACCTAAAAGGTCATCCTATGTTAATTTAGCTAAAATCTATGTTTCGAGGTCCCGAAAGCCTCCGTTAATCTCACCTCGATATGCGTGCGTAGGCCGGGTGTGTAGCCGAGAAGCTTTTATGTGAAAACTTGATGAAAAATGGAAATTATAGTAATTAATTGAATACAGTTGACTTTGGTCAACATTCTTGGTAAACGGACCTGGACACGTGATTCGATGGTCCCGGAGGGTTTGTAGGAAAATATGGGACTTGGACGCTTGCCCGGAATCGAATTCCGGGGTCCCAAGCTCGAGAAATGAATTTTTAAAGAAAATTATTTTCTGAAAAATATAAAGGTTTTTGAAAATGAATTTTTATGTGAAAACCGTGTTACCGGGCCCGTATTATGGTTTTGGGGCCCGGAACAGGTTTAATATGTGTTATATGAGTTATCTGTAAAATTTGATGTAAAACGGACTTGATTTGACGTGTTTCGGATCGAAAATGGAAAAATTAAAGGTTAATGAGGTTTTGAGGATTTTCATAGATTTTGGTGTTTAATTCATTGATTTTGATATTATTTTGGTAGTTTTAGTACTTAAATAAGTCCGTATGATGATTTGGGAGTCGTGTGTATTCTTGGTTTTGAGCCCCGAGCGCTCGGGTGAGTTTCGGATAGGCGTCTGGGTGCTCAAGTGTTAGAAAAATATGGTTTTGTGGTTGTTGCTGGTGTTTCAGGTTTTGCTCTATGCGATCGCGTAGGTCCCTCTGCGATCGCATAGAGATAGGTGAAGAGGGAGGTCAGTTCCTCTATGCGATCGCATAGCACTGTTCGCGATCGCATAGAGGTATAGGATGTCTGGGCGGGGGCTGGTTAGGTACTCTACGCGATCGCAAGGTCTAGTTCGCGATTGCACAGGGTGGGGTCCTTGGTCTATGCGATTGCAATCACTTCTTCGCGATCGCAGTGAGGGGGGATCCCAGGTTCTTCTTCGTTATTGCATTCTTTCAGCCGCGATCGCAGTGCGTGGGAACCAGACTCTCCGCGATCGCGATGTACATTTTTGCCCAGTTATTTTCTTAAGTCAAAAACAGAATGTTATTTC
Organism: Nicotiana undulata; assembly: GCA_005239495.1. Lineage (NCBI taxonomy): Eukaryota > Viridiplantae > Streptophyta > Magnoliopsida > Solanales > Solanaceae > Nicotiana > Nicotiana undulata. The sequence goes on along the minus strand of ML281872.1, from coordinate 36,636 downwards.
GGGATTTCCACTTCTTCATCAACTACTTCTTCTCCAAAGCCCCATTGACGACCTCCAAGATAGTTTCCCTCCATAACCACTTGGGTAAGTGTTCCTAACACCAATTTCTTCAATTTTTCTTCCCTTATCACTAGAATCTAGGTCTAAAAACATGACATCAAAGTAGAAATTAGGGGTTTTGGGTAGAGTTAGGGTTTATGGGATTTTGGATGATTCAACCTCAATTTGGGGTCGGATTTCAAAACAAATCATATATTTGAACTCGTGGGGGTATGGGTAATCGGGTTTTGGTCCGAGCCTCGTGTTTGGACCAAGCGGGCCCGGGGTCGAATATTTTTGGAAGAATGCTAGGAATTATATATTTAAGCTATGGGATTGTATTAATGAGTCATTATTGATGTTAATAAGTTAATTATGTCTAGATATTGTCGTTTCAGAGTTGAATTCAAAAGGAAAGGCGGTATTAGAAGATTGAATTGCTATTCTTGGACCCGAGGTAAGTGTCTTGCCTAGCTTTGGTGAGGGAATAGGTATTGTATGCTATGTGCTAAGTGTTTATCATGTTCAATGCATAGGTGAGGTGACGAGTACCTATGCATTGTGTGTCAAGCATGCCCGTGAGTCCATTTTTGATGAAATTCTCATTATTACTTCCATATTCAGTGTACTATGAAATTATCTCTACTTGGAAGTTAATTGTTGTTGAAAATCCTTGTTGATGAACTTGCGATGTAATGGTTCTATTGAGGACCCAACTATAAAGGATATACGTGAAAAGGCTGGTTATAGATGAGACGCTTGCCGGGCAATTGTTATGATATTGACTGAGATATTCCCCTTGTCGGGTGTTTATGATCTGTATTTCCACTATGCTGCATTCCTTGCCATTTGATATTGTCATTTTTATGGTGAGAAAGAGTGTAAAGCACGAAGGGTGATGTCGTGCCATGATTTACATTGATTATATCATAAAATGCATAGTGAGGAAGAGAGTAAAAGCACGAAGGTTGATGTCGTGCCATGATTCACATTGATTAAAAGCACGAAGGCCGATGTCGTGTCATGATCTGTATTTCCTCACATTATACATTGCATTGTGAGTAAGAGAGTGAAAGCACGAAGGGTGATGCCGTGCCATGATTTATATTATCTTATATCATACATCGCATTGTGAGGAAGAGAGTAAAAGCACGAAGGGTGATGCCGTGCCATTATTTACATTGTTGGCATTTATACTTGTTACGTTAGCATTTTTGTTAACTTACCTTTCTTGTTGCTCCTATATGCTCACTTGACTGGTTCATCTCACTTGCTACTCCTTTAACTGCTCTCGTATCCCATGCTTATTTGTTTATTCCTGCTCTTTTCTATATTATATGTTGTAGATTTGTACATGTAGATTATCGTTGTCAAGTCTAGCCTCGTCACTACTTCGGCCGAGGTTAGGCTCGGAACTTACTCAGTACATGGGGTCGGTTGTACTGATGCTACAATGCACTTTTTATTGTTGTGCAGATCATGCGATCGGACCCAGTGGACATCGTTGAGGGAGTATCCTTCAGTCCACCTCAGAGACTTCAAGGTATACCCGCTGGCGTTCGTGGGACTTGGCGTCTCTCCTATCATTAGTTCTTTTATTCTGTCTCATCTTTCCTGTAGTACTCAGAGACAGTTATGTATTTTTCTTTCAGAATTTGTATTTAGCACTCCTATAGATAGTTCATGAGTTTGTGACTCCCGGATTTGGGGCTTATGCGACGTATCGTACTTGTTATTCCACTTAGCCTTGAAATTTTATCTATTTCCGCTGTTAAAATTTGTAAACTATTTTTGGTTAATTCTGTTAATTCAGTGTTATCATGAGTTTAACTGTACACGTTGGCTTGTCTAGCGGGTTCAACGTTAGACGCAGTCACGACCTGAAGGTGGGATTTCGGGTCGTGACAATCCAAATCAGTATTTGAGATACAAGAATTCGCACGATAGAATTGAAATAAAATGGAGTTGTTTCCTAACTCAATAGCCTCTGAGAGATAAGTACAGTCCGTACCGATCCTTCAGACTCTACTAAGCTTGCTCATGGATTGTGAGACCTAAGTAAACCTAGTGCTCTGATACCAACTTGTCACGACCCAAAATACCAACCTGTGAATCGTGATGGCGCCTAACACCATACTTGCTAGGCAAGCCAATGTTAAAAGTCGATTAATTAATTTCCCTAATTAATTGCTTGAACATAATCAAAATAGATTTAAAATGAACTTAATAAAAATGATTCCCAACAATAATAAAATAAAGCAATAATGACGACTAATTAAATAAAATGAACCACGAACTAATTATATAAATGACTCTAAGACTATCCCATATTCTGGTGTCACAATCAACGAACTACTAAAGAATACTACAAATAACGGCTGAAAGAAATAGTGTAACTATTCTGAATAATATAAAATAGTGTATGTAAAAATAGGAGAAGACTCTCGGAATCTGCGAACGCCGGCAGATGTACCTCGTGTCTCCAAATGAATAGGTGGTCGTCCTGAAATCCTCTACTGCTGACTAGTACCTGGATCTGTGCAAAAGAGCACAGAGTGTAGTATCAGTACAATCGACCCCATGTACTGAGTAAGTACCGAGCCTAACCTCGGCTAAGTAGTGATGAGGCTAAGTCGGGGCTTCAACAATATAATCGACAACAACAATAAATAATAAATCCAAAAGGAAGTCTAAAAAAATAAATAAATAAATAAATAAGTGACGCAACAAAATAAAATAACTCTGCTATAATCAATTCTCAAATAACTCTTCAAAGTTCCAAACTTTAACTGTGAATAAAAATAGTACTGAAATATTTAAAGAGTAGTAAAATAGACATTTTAACTTTTCAAAACTTTTATTTTCTTTTTCTTCAAAACTCAGTAAAATATAAATGTCCTCCCTTATCGCTCCTTGTTGCGACGTGCAACCCGCTCCCACCCATCCTCCCTTATTGTTCCTCCCTAAAATATCACCCTTATTACTCCTGTTGCGGCGTGCAACCCGATCCCACCTGTCCTCCCTTATCACTCCTTGTTGCGGCGTGCAACCCGCTCCCACCAGACATATCATATCAATTTATTCATAGTCTTCACAATTCAGGCCAAGCCTTTCACAATATTTTTGTCTCAACAATTATAAATAATAAACTGCATTTTTCTCATGACTTCATCAATAACCTCTCAACCATGAAACCAACAGGAATATCAAAATATATATGCATTTGTGTCATAAAAATAATACCAAACCTCTCAATCATGTTTATATCACTATATCTAACAACAAATCAACAAGGTCAAATAGTCATAGAAACAACGATGAACATATAACAATTAAGACAATGATCAAATAAGTGGGGAACCCGAAAGGGGATCATGTTTAAGAACCAATTTGGGTGGTGCATAGATACTCGTCACCACACCTATACACCACGCCCATGCAATTCACATAACAAACAATTGGGGAGTCTGATTCCCTCAAGCCAAAGTTAGACCAAACACTTACCTTAATTCCGCATGCCACTCATTGCTCAATTATTGATTTTCCTTTTGAATTCACCTCTAACTTGCTCGAATCTAATCAAAATTAACTTAATATCATTAACATTAGCTAAAGGAACTAGCTTTATTGAAAATTAAAAAAATTCCTAAGTTTTCTCAAAAAAAGTGAAAACCCGACCCCGGTCCTGCTTGGTCTAAACTCGGGGTTCGGCCAAATTACATTTACCCATTCACCCACGAACCCAGATATGCTATCAGTTTTGAAATCCGACCTTAATTCGATATAAAAATTTGATTTTTACAAAACTCTGTAATTCTACCCAAACCATCAATTTTTACCATGAAAATTCTTTGTTTTTGCTTTAAAAGTGATGAAAAACATTAAAGAATTGAAAGAACAAACTTTGGGATTGATTACCTATGACTTGGGGATGAAGATTGTTGAAGAAAATCGTGTTTAGGGATGGAACTTCGAAAATTTGGAGAAGAAAGGGTTCTGCCCATTTTAAAATTGGGTTTTATAGGGCTGGGGAGTCGACCTTCGCACCTGTGGTGCTTGGGTCGCATTAGCAGGCCCGCAGGTGCGGAAAAAGGATCGCACCTGCGGAAATGGCTTAAGTATCTGGGGGTCGCACCTGCGGAGGTTTGACCGCTCCTGCGGGACCGCACCTGCGGACAAGGTGTTCGCATCTGCGAGGTGGCTGCACCTGCGGTCTCGCACCTGCGCCCCTAGGCTCGCAGGTGCGGGCACACCAGAATTGGTGCACCAGCAGTGTTTTTCTCACTTTTAACACTCCGAAACCTACTCAAAACTCACTCGAGCCCTCGGGGCTCTAAAATAATTATGCACGCAAGTCTAAAAATATTATACGGACTTGCTCGTGCGATCAAATCATGAAAATAACATGTAAAACCACGAATTAATCCTCAAAACTCCTCATTTTCATCAAGAACTCTTATAGTTCATAATTTCTCAACTGGATGTCCGAATCACATCAAACGAACTCCGTTTTTCACCAAATTTCTCAGTTAACCTTTAAATATTATAACAAAGATGTACCGGGTTCCGGAACCAAAATACGGACCCGATACCAATGATTTTTAGTATTATTTCTTTTCTTTAATTCATAAACATTTCAGCAAAATAATTTCTTTCAAAAATTGATTTCTAAGGCTTGGGACCTCGGAATTCATTTACGGGCATACGCCCGAGTCCCATATTTTACTGCGGACTTCCCGGGATTGTCGGAACACGGATCCGGATACGTTTACTCAAAATGTTGACCAAAATCAACTTTTATCAAATTTAAATTCTAAAAATCACTATTTCTCATATTTTCACATAAAAGCTTTCCGGTTTACGTCCGGACTGCGCACGCAAATCGAGGTATTTTATTTGTTTTTTTATGGTTAGTTTGCATGGAACATAGTCTAATTTTATAAAATGACCCCTTAGGTCATCACAACTGAGTGATTGATGCTGAGTGGTGATGTGCCCGAGGGGCAGTTTATGACACTTGTTTTCATCTGAAAAAACTGTTTATGAACTTTGACTCTTTCACTCATACTGAACTATTTTTACTTCTATGGTAACTGTGAAAAAGGATATGTTTTTCAAAGACATTTCTACTGTACACAAATTGTAAATGCTACAAATACTTTATCTGTATTTCTGAAAGTAAGGCTTCAGTTACTGCGCATTCATGACTGCTTTTTACCTGTTTCATAGCCTTAGACATTATTTACTTTCATCACTATTGAGTTGTCGTACTCACATTACTCACTACACCTCTTTGTGCAGATACATGTGTTGGTTCTGAGCTCTAGTTTCCTTCCTGTTCTCTTGGAGCCAGAGCGGGAGATTTTGAGGTAGCTGTTTGGCGTCCACAACTTTCTCTTTTCCCTTTCTTATTCTTGTATTAGTTCCTTGTTCTTAGACTTGATGTAGTACGGAGATAGAGTTGTTTTGTACTATTCGTAGATGCTCATGACGGGTTACTCCAGGTTTTGGGGCAGTATCTAGACTTTTTATTTTGTTTTGTTTTGCTTAAAAATTGTGGAATCTAAAGACTTTTATGAGATATCAGGACAGTTTTGAAACTTATGGAAGTATTATGTTAATATGAAATTATTTGGCTAGCCTAGTTCCATGATGGGCGCCATCAAAGTCGGCTTAGGATTTGGGGTCGTGACAATTATCCTACTATTGCAAATGATTTAGTTCATATTGCTGAAATTTCTCTTTTACTACATAATTTGAAGAAGAAAGAAGGATATACTTCTGTTGTTGAATCTATGCTAGATAAGTTTTAAAAATATTTCTACCCAATTCCCCCTATTTACCTAATTGTTGCTACGTTAAATCCTACTATCAAAATGATAAAGTGTCGCCAATTAATCAGTGCTTTGTATACTTATATGGATATTGGACCAACTGAAACTCCTGATATTGACACTTGTAATTCTGATCTACACAAACATTTATAAACTTTAATAATTATTATGCTAACATTTTTTATGCTTCTTCGGTTGTAGATGCAAATATTCCTTCAAGTAATACTTTAACATCTGGAACAACTTTGGATAATGATGATGGTGTTCAAGATTATTTGATTTGGTCTACACTAGGAGAGCATCAACAAACCAGTATTAGGAATATTGATGAACTCCAATTCTACTTGCAAAAGTCACCAGAGCCCCTCACAAAGAATTTTCTACCGCTGGGTTGGTGGAGGAGCAACTCAAATAAATTTTCTGTTCTTTCGGTCATGGCTCGAGACGTGCTAAATGTGCCGATTTAGCCAAGCAAGGCAGCAACTAGGAGATACTCGCCATTCATTAGACAGCAACACTTTGGAAATTCTAGTGTGCTTCAGAGATTGGATAAGATCAGAACGACGAAATCAAGGGCGTGACGAGGTAGATGAAGCAGAGGACCAAGAAATTGGAGATATAATGGTTTATGGTTCCGATTCAACCAATGTCGGAAACCAAGAACCTCATGTGACATGGATGAACTTACAAAAATGATGCAAAGCATATGGTGTAATATTTCTTATTTTTTATAATTGTTGTAAACTTTTAATTTGCAAGTTCAAAAATAAAAAAATTCGAAAAAGGACTTGCAAATTAATTTGAAGTATTATATATTATTCAAAAAAATATCAAATGAAAGCCTTCGGAGCTTGATCCTTACATATTGCTTATTAGTCTTATTAAATAACTTTTTGTAGCCACTTACTTTCAAATTTCAATTTTAAAATTTTAAAATTCAAAATTCAAATTTAAAACTTTAAAGTTTAAACTTCAAAGTTTAATTCTAAGCCTTAAAAGTTTGCAAACACTTAAGTATCAATAACATTGAATAAGAAAAATAAAATTTTATTAAAAATAATATATATATATATATAGCCCGACCCTCCTGAACCCGTTAAGCCCAAACCCCGAAGGGCCTAGAAAAACCCGAAAATAACCAACCCGGTCCGTTAACGGTCGAGATGTTTTTTTGTGTTTAGCTTGTCCCAGCCGGCCCGTTAAACACTCATTCTCAACTCAACAACAATTTACACTTAGCATCTGTACAAAAGTAGTAAAAATTGTGTGGGGTAGCCACTCTTTAAAGTGATATCTACTTTTTATCCAGTATTTTTAATGTTGAGCAAAAGTAGCCACTAGTCTATTAAAATTAATATGAAAAGACTGAGTTACCCTTTCCTTCCCAAACAAAAATACAGTGGGTTGGAAAGACTGGAGTTCCGAATGTTTGTGTTCCACCCCCAGCAGCCGTCCCTTAAATTCCTATGCAAATTAATTTGTCTTTGTTATTATCAGTTTAATTTATGTTCTGAAGATTAGCCTTTTGGTTAGGCGTCATAAAAAAAATTATAAAGAAGAAGAAAATCAAAGATTAAGTTTTAGATACTTGATCCTGAACTTAGAGTTGAACTTAGAGTTGGAAGTTCAAAAATTAATGACACTTGGTCTTTGACTTAGAGTTACAAGCACAGAAATTAAGGACAAATAGTCCCTAACTTAGAGTTACAAGCACATAAATTAAGGACAAATAGTCCTTAACTTAGAGTTACAAGCACATAAATTAAGGACAAGTAGTCCTTAACTTAAAGTTACAAGCACATAAATTAAGGACAAGTAATGCTTAACTTAGAGTTACAAGCACATAAATTAAGGACAAGTAGTCCTTACCTTAGAGTTACAAGCACATAAATTAAGGACAGGTGGTCCTGAACTTCAAGTTCCAAGTTCAAAAGTTAAGGACATGTAGTCATGAAGTCCTGAACTTAGAGTTACAAGTTCAAAAGTTAAGGACACTTGGTCCTGAACTTTATGAGCAGAACGGTATTTTCGTTCGGGCAGGTAAAGTTTATTAAAGCAGTGACTAAAGACTAAAGACATTTTAAACAGTGGCTTAAAAATAAATATATGTGTTATTAGTTGCTAACCGTACACTTCCCCCTACAAAAGTACAATAAATTACAACTTTTATAACAAACTACTTTAAAGTATTGCAAAAAATTGTAGTCTAAGAGAAAAGTTGCTTGAATCCATATATAGTAATCTATACTATATTAAAAGCACGAAGCCCCTATCGAAATATCGTTCGCCATTTTTACCCTTAATAGATTTGTTTTAAGTTGGATATAATTGTAATAGTAATATTAGTACTAAATTTTTATTTTTGGGAAAAACAAAAAAGTTTAGTTTTAAATTGCCGAATCTGTTTAGGTTTATTAGGAGTCTTTAGTTCTCTTTGTTTAGGACATGATACTTTATTGTGTGGCTATTTTGTTATGTATAGGATTCCTTAGTCTTTAGTTTGTTCAAGATTTTTACGTCTGTCCTTTCATTGCGTAGGTATTTATAAGTTCTGATTAGTGCTGCATATTGCATACTTGCAGATTAATGCAAGAAGGTTAGTAATATTTTATTAAAGAATAATGATAGCAGAATATTTTGTTTCGTGATTGCACAAGTTTGACTAGTTTTGATATGTAGTTCATCTTTAACTATGTTTGATGGTTTTTAAATATTGTGTTATTATTTTATGTTGCAAATCGCATAAATTGCAGATTGATGAACAAGTTTATATTTCATTAAAGGATAATGATCACAAAAGTTTTTTTTGTAATGGTAGAGTCTTGATTAATTTGAATGTGTATTTATTCTTAAACTATTTAATGATTTTGTAATATTATGTCGGTCTTTAGTCCATCTTAATTAAGTTTTGAAAATTTTATTGCTGTCACGATCCAAAATCCTAATCCAGTTCGTGATTGCGCCCAACGACGGGGTTAGGCAAGCCAATATGAATTACACTAAGGGTTACCCTTTCCATTTGATTAAACAAGTCAACATTTATAAATTTTAGACAGTTAAACATGATGATAGCTTGACATGGAAATAAAGCATAACACTACATGGCCAACAAAAAAGTATATGCATGCCTGTACAACCCAAATCCAAAATATATATACACTACGCGTGTGCCAGGAACTAGTGTCACGAGTGTCATGGGCATACTAACGGAATATACAAAGGAAAGTAATATATATACAAATCTTCATTCTGCTTGAAATAGACGGGGAAAATAACAAAAGTAAGTGAAAACTCCATGGTGCTGCTGGAAATCGCCAGAGGAAGCAGCTCACCGTGAAGTCGAGTCCACAAGCTCAGGGTCTATCTCCGGTACAATAACCAGAAGCACCGGCCTCAGGACCTGTACAGTTAAGTACAGAAGTGCAGCATGAGAACATATTAAATAAATATGTACCAAGTGAGTATCCCGTCTAAACTCGAAGAAGTAGTGACGAAATTAAAGGTCGACTCGATACTCACTAAGGTCCAACAATAATAACATATGATAGAATATAATGAAATATAGTAGGCATGTCAGGAAATAAGCAACAAGTACATATCAAGAGCAGAAATCCAAACAACTACTGAACTAAACAATAAAGCACTTTCAAGGGTAAGACCACTAAACGAAACAATAATCACAAATTCTTAGATCCGCCGTGGTGTACGACCCGCTCCCATAAAGTACCTTCTAAACTTGCCGTGGCGTACGACTCGATCCCATATGTATTTCAAGTATTTCTCAACACTGCCGTGGCGTACGGACTGATCCCATATATATCACAAATACTTCTCAACACTGCCGTGGCGTACAACCCGATCCCATATATATTCAATTTCTTTTCAACTCTGTCGTGGCGTACGGCCCGATCCCATTTATATACCTCAATTACTTTTTCAACTCTGCCGTGGCGTACGGCCCGATCCCATATATATATCACAAATACTTTTTATAACAAATTCCTTCCATTCAACCATTTCCATAAAGCCTCAGAGGAACAATACTATACCAAACATAATCTCATAGTACATATGGCGTCACAATGAATCATATAAAGCATTTCAATGAAGCCAATAAGGCATTACGAGGAAGCATATAAGGCATACAAGGCATTACGAGGAAGCATATAAGGCATGATGTGGGCCTAACTACCCGGACATAACAATAATAACCGCTACATACGGACTCTCGTCACTTGGCGCGTACGTCCTGCGATTGCGAAGGCCAACTGACCGGACCTCTGCGATCGCGGCAGAGGTCCTGCGATCGCGAAGAACAAACTCACCCGGCCCAGATGCGACTCAATGCGATCGCAAGAAAAGGCTGCGATCGCGAAGGTGTGGAACCCAGACCTCTGCGATCGCAAAAGGGAGGTTGCGATCGTAGAGAACAATCAACAGCCCAGCAAAATCTTTCTCCGCGATCGCAACCCACCTTCTTCGATCGCAGAGAAGGAAACCAGATAGCAAAATTTCTGGTTTTTCTAACTTAGCTCCCGGGGGTCTAAAACACACCCGAGCCCCTCGGGACTCCGTCCAAAAGTACCGGCAAGTTTGTATTCATGATACAGACTCACTCGAACTTCCGGAACATGAAAAACAACAACGAAACTCAAAATTCGACCCCAAAACCAAATTGAATCAACTTAAGAACTTGAGAAATTCTAGAATTCACTTCAATGCGCCGAACCGGCCTATACTACTCGGAATGACTTAAAATTTTGCAGACAAGTCATAAATGACATAACGGAACTATTCCCCATCTCAGAATTTTACTCGGACCTCGGTAACATAAAATCACATTTCAAGCCAAATTTCAAATTCTATGAAAATCCTCAAAACTTCATTAACTCTAAATTTCCCAATTTTGAGCCGAAACCCGTCAAATCAAGTCCGTTTTTTTGCCAAATTTCACAGATAACTTAAATAACATATATTGAACTTGTTCCGGGCCTCGGAACCATAATACGGACCCGGCAACACAGGTTTCACATCAAGGTTCACTTTCATAAGTCTTTATTATTTTCAGAAAATAATTTTCTTTAAAAATTTATTTCTCGGACATGGGTCCTCGAAATTCGATTCCGGGCATACGCCCAAGTCCCATATTTTTCTACGGACCTTCTGGGACCGCCAGATCATGGGTCCGGGTCCGTTTACAAAAAATGTTGACGAAAGTCAACTTTATTCAATTAATTATCATAAATTCCACTCTTTTATCAGGTTTCCACATAAAGGCTTCCCGGCTACGCGCCCGTGCTGCGCACACACATCGATGTGAGATTAACGGAGACTTTCAGAGCCTCGAAACACAATCATAATTCAATTTACATAAGATGACCTTTTGGGTCATCACAATTGCAATGGATGAAGCTGCAACACTGACTTACCAACAAAGCAAATAAGGATAGAAAGAAGCAAACAATTGATATTGTCCTTATTGCAATAATTAAATCATATGGCCAAAATATATTTTCTCATATGAAAAATTATATGTTGCACTTTCTAGGAGTATATCAATTTCATGACTAAGGGTATATTTGTTATAACAACACAATCAAGGTGACAACAAAAAGGAACGTAAAGAGATAGTAGATCTGGTATAATAACATAACATATTATTTTTTATAAATAAGATATCTATAATTACAAATACTATATAACAAACTTATTTGAAGTCTTCGTCTTTGCATGCAGCCAGTTACTTTAATTTTAACTATCGCATAATGCGGTAATATTTACTTTTTCATTTAAATGAATGTTGCATATACCTCGATACCAATTACTATTATACATAGTCTAATCTATTCTTATTCTATATTTTATAACTTTCTTATTGATAGACTCTAAATATTAGCTGTTTATATTTATATCTATACTATATTAAAAGCACGAAGACCCTTAGCGAAATGTCGTTCGCCGTTTTTACCCTCTAAAATATATTTTACATTGGACATAATTATAATTTAAGTTACTTTCTTAATATTTAGGACACTTAAATCTCCTAAATTCTGATTATTAAATATTGTTTTGTTAAACCAAATAAGAACGTCTAATTTTTAGCCTTTAGCCATTTTAACATATTGATTAAATCAAAAACGTGTACACATTACCATCCAATAAAATACTATCAATGTAATAATATTTACCTAGAATGAAAGACTAAAATTTAAAACTAACTTTTTCCTTTTTCTTTTCAAACTTGATCATTATCGTAAAAAAAATTAAGTATTATTAGAAACACTTCATTTATTAGCCATTTAGTTATTTTTTTAATATTTAAGAGTTTAAAACTAACTAAATTTTACTTATTAATTTATTTCTCGTTTGAACTATATAGAAAGTTATAATACTATATCTTTATTAAAGGAAAAATAAGGATTTAAGAAAGAAGAAGTACGAGTTCATTAGCTAAATATGAGATCAATAATGGGCACAGAAATAACAAGATATTTATGAGATCTTTTAATTTTTAATCCATGATACATTTAGTTAAATATGAGTAGGTACATTAGCTAGCTTTCAACAGTATATCCTCCTACTAGCTTGCTTTATTTTTAAATTTATTTTTTTGTTTATTATTGTACTTTGATTTTGAGTTTATATAAAGTTTGTAGATTATTAGTTGCATGCTTATATATTGTAAATTGTATCCTTCAAGATTCTTTAGATTCTCAAGCTTGTCGTAAAACTAAATTAAAAAAATTATAAAACTGAAACAAATGTTACGTTGCATTATTGATGATTGAGAACTTTTGAGATAATTTCTACAATTATTGAGTTAGCTATACACAACCAATAGTCAAGATCATCTTTAAAACTGACACTTTTATTTTATAACTCAATACTATTCTTTTTAAAATTTATACTCATTAAGACGAGGTTCACACGCATCGCGCGTACCTTAAGACCAATGTCATAAAAACGGGACAAAAAAAATTTGATATCCAATAAATTACTTCCGGTAAAAGTTTTTACAAGGAAATAAATAATGCAACGTTCGGAAGGAAACACATTATGTTTGTTTTGAGGTATTTACAAAACCTTATGGTATGCGATGAGAGTACTAAGGTTTATGATGTAATAGTTCATACATTTTAAAGCTTAATAATCAGGACAACTAACTAATTTTTATTAATCCGTTAATTATTGATCAGTTAATTTTGAATAAACTCATATATATGATAGAAAAGAAAGAAAATAAAAATTCTAAAAAGGAAAACAATATACTGACTGACAAAGGAAATGATAAACACCAATATCTCGCAGTTGTTATAACAAATTTCTATCAATCTGTTTGCTGATCAGACTAATTACAGATAAACTAATATATATGACATAAAATTAAGAAAATAAAAGTTAAGGACATGAAAAAAAATATTGTTTGACAAATGAAATTAATGGATAAACGCAATATCTCACCCACAATAAAAAAAAAAAAAAAAACTAAGGGGCAATTAAAACACATATGTACAACTTTAAGAGGAACAATTAATAAAATAGGAAAATTTATTTGTAGAAAAAGAATAAAAGTAGTGATATAAGCAACATCTGGATAATTCTAGCTAAATGAAGAAAACACAATCTACCTGGCTACTAATTAATCAAAAGGCTAGTGCTTGATGAAAATGTCTAGCCACTAAAACGAAAGAATAATTAAATACTAGAAGCTAGGACTTCTGACAATCTAATAATTATGCTAATGAAGCGAAAGCTGCCATAACAAGAAGCATTGAGAATGAAGTTGATGTTAGATTAATGATGGATCCACTAGACTCTTCATTAGGAGCTTCAACTGGAGCTTGATCTGCGTCAGCTGGTGCTGGTGCTGGTGCTGGTGCTGGAGCTGGCGATTTTGAAGTTGGAGCTGCAGCTGGTTGTGGAGCTGGAGGATTAACAATTGGTGCTGGAGGATTAACAACTGGTGATGGAGGATTAACTGGCAATGGAGGATTAATTGGTGCTGGAGGATTAACTGGCGATGGAGGATTAACTGGCGAAATTGAAAAAGAAAGATAGTGAGAACAAATTAAAATGAAAAAACTAAACAATGGTTTTCTTTTTTAGCTATGAATAGTTAATGCTAGCCTCCACATTTAATATATATATATATATATATATATCATATCATATCATATGATATCATAAGCATGAATACTTTTAGGTGAAATTAGTTTACTAAAATATTCTTTAAAAGCTGAAAGACCAATTACCCTTCCTACAAACACTACATATCGTATAATAATTTGGTACCAAAACGTAATTTTACATTCCAATAAATGATAAATATCTATAGAAGTATATTAAATTATTCTATCAAAAATTATGTAAGATTTACACCTTATTGAATTCAAAATGTGACGTGCTCTTAGCGAACCATTATTCCAAATTTGAAGTGTTTATTCATTATTAATTCCCTTGTATTTGATGCATAATATATGCAATACTCACTTCTACTACTTAAACAATTTTTATTTATAATGTATATGGTAATTAATAAAGTAGACGATAGGATGAGCAACAAATTCGTTTTGAAGCAAAGTATATCAATAAAATAGAAATCTTTATTTATCTTAGACTTGAATGTATTTTGTATTTTATTTTTTCTAATTTGTTTTGCCTTCTCCCCCTTTATTTCTCCATTTATGGATTACCTTAAAACATCCGTGACTTTTCAGATCCTCTTTATTACACCTTACTTTATTCCTCTTCAAAGGAATAATATTGTAAAACTAAATATCAGAACAATAATATTGTAATAATTATTGTATTGACGTTGCAAAACTCTTCCACTACTCTTGATTAATTTTTCTGACTCTTGGTCTTTCTTTTTCTCCACACTACATAAAGCGTAGATTCTTTCCTAAAACCAATGCTTTGTCACTCTAACAACAACATATATAATGGAGTAGTAGTCACATGAACAGTAATATAAATCACAAATTGGTATCATGACTATCTTTTATATTTCGATTTACGCTCTGTGAGTTTCTTTTTCTCTTTTCCCATGCAAAATATGATCGCAACATAATTCTCATCTTCTTGCACATGTGCTCGCTTTAGCAAATACATGTTTCAGAAGAGAGATCAAACATGACTTCTCTCTAACTTTTGAATTTCAAGCATATCTATGTTCTAACATGATTTAACTTTTATTTTTATATCTCAAAAATATTTTCTAACAATATTCTTAAAAGTTTATGCTCATGGTTATGAGATTAATTAATGATACTAATGTTGTCAAGATCAATCTGGTGACAGTAACCCACCCCATCCAATAAAAAACGCAGATAAAACAAAAATTTAAACGAGGAAAAATAAGTGAGGGATTAAATAAATACCAGGAGAAGCACTAGGAGTGGTGGTACCTGCATGCAAAGAGGAAAAATGGACCATTGGAAGAGAGTCAAATACATAAATCTTCAGTCTCATATGTAAAATTCACGAGAAAAAAAAACTCTCACAATGTTAATTACCACTTTATTATCTAGTTCTTAATATTAGTTATTTAAAGTTACATGCAAATTAAAAATAAATAAATGGGCACCTAGGTCAAATAAAGCAACAAAAAAAATGAAGTAAACTATGGAAGGACTCACTGTTACAATTGGTGAGTGGAGAAGTGGAAACGCCACAGCCAGAAGGCAGAACGGCAGCTTGAGTCATGTTAACAGTGATGCCAAAACTAGAACTCGTGGCTAAAGCAACACAAATACAATCAGGATTCGTATTCAAAACCTGTTTTTGTCGTAGAGGCAAACATATTAAAAAATTAGTACTACTCCACAACATTGTACGAAACTATTCATATATAATATAAAAACCTGTTTAAGCCCTGAACAACAAGAAGCATCTGGTTTAGTGTCATTGCTATCAGCCTCTAAAAATTTCAAACAAGGCATCATGTCCATCATTATGGTTGAGCAATCCGCCGTTGGTGTCGGAGAAGGTGAAGAAGGCGACGGAGATGGAGCTTTAATTGGCGATTGTATTGTTGGTGCGCTGCCATTGTCAGCGTTTACGGCCACCACAATCCATGTGGCCAAAATGCACGTCACAATCGAAAAAATATTCATAAATAATCTTCTTTTTCTTAGAATGAGAGGAGTATCATGCGATGGAAATGGTTAAAATGAAGGATCTAGAGTTGTCAAACTTTACTTTATATGCCTGATTAAGAGAGATTGGTTTAAATTAGATTTGTTTGAATAAGTTGATAAGAATCCTAAATGATAGCAAACCGATAAACACGATCTATGACTGAGTAAGATTTTACCCAATCCTTTAAGAATTAACCATTCCTCTAAGAAAGATAATTTATTGTTCAAAAATAAAAGAGTTCTATCTTACATGTTCTACATAGCGATATATTAGGGCTCCAACAGCTTAAAATAACAATACAGTTAATTATAGTTAAACAAATCAAAAGAATTTACTGACCAAAAGAATCGAATTTCTTGTATAAGCTATCTTAAATGTTCACATTTTTTAATTCATATTGTATGTGTACTATTTTTTGCACCAAATTTAAATTTGGTATTTTTTTGCTCTAATGGAACACCAAATTTTGCACCATTTTAGTGTGTGAATAGATTCATCAACACCAAAATTTGATTTATTATTATTTTATTCATCTTTTTATTTTTTTGGACTTTTAATTTATCGTATATTGTGTATATATTAATTTTTATATTAAGATCTTTATAATTTTAATTTCATATCCTATTTTTTTGATATATTAATTTTGTATATATTATATTTATATAAAATTATGAGTTAATTTTATTATTATTATAATTACATAAAAGAAATATAACCATTATTTAAAAATGAAAAATGCAAATGTAAGATCTAATGTTGCTAAAATTGAAAAGTGAAAACTAAAATTTAAAAAAGAAAATTAACAATACATAAAATAAAATACATTAAAATTAAAAGTACATCAAAGAAGGATACATTAAAATTGAAATTACATTAAAAAACATAAAACGTAAGTTTAGTAATATGGTATGTCATTTCCAGGTGCACCAAAATTACTAAAAAACTTAAAGAACGAGATAGAAGATTGTTGTTCTTGTGGTTGTTGAAATTGTTGACTTCTTTTATCGATTATTCGTTTTTGTTCTTGTCCAAAAATTCACGAAGATTTGGATAGTCAATGGAATTCAACTTCGTCAATAAAATTTTATTTTCTTCTTTGAATTCTTTTTGTCTCGAAGCTTCATTTCTTGAGTTACTTGACTTTTCCATCGCCTCAAGAAGCCGACTATTTTCCAATGGATCATTTTCACGTAATCTTCATGGTCTACTATTGTGCAAACTATTCAGGAGCCACGTTCAACAAAGAAGAAATATTTTGCAATGAAACAAGAATCATGTCGAAAAGATGTTGAACGTGCATTCAAAGTTTTGCAATTGTTGCAGCTCCGTCATGTTTTTGGAGAAAAGAGGTGCTACGTGATATAATGACCACATGTATTATACTGCATAACATGATAATTGAGGACAAGCGTGATCTTAATGCACCAATTCAAGATGCACGTGAATGTCCAGTTCCTACGGTAGAAATGACAGTAGATGAAGATCACCGATTTGAACAATTTTTAGCTTGACACAAAAAAATTAAGGATAAAGATGCACATTTCGCACTTCGTACTGCATTAATCGAGCATTTATGGGAGAATAGAGGCGAAAGTTGAATATTTATGTGGTACTTAAATTAAATTTGAATAAGATGTAATATTTATTTAATTATCTTTATCAATGATTTCACTTTTAGTTGATTTATCCTTTAAAATAATTTTGTAATAAATGATTATATAAGTGGTAAACGTGAATTATATGTGATGCATATGAAAAAATGAAAAAATATAGATTTGTTTGAAAGAAATAAAAAATAAAATTTAAATAAAAGATAATAATATAATATAGAAGAGAGAGAAGAATATAAAAAGAAATATTCTTTATTGATGTAAAAGATAGTGTAATGATTGGAGTAAATTTGATGTTACACCATTTTAATGTGAAATTTGGTGTTAGGATTAAAGATGGTCTCAAAGCACAAAATTTTTCCCTCACCTTATTATTTTCTATATAGAAGTCCGGATAAATTACAGTTTTACGTGTCAAGAAAACCAATAATTTAGGTTTCACGTTCTACAATACCAATTACGTTACGAATTTTTGCTATATACTCGCATCATAATAATGTTGGTTTAATTTACTTGAGTTTTGAGACACTATCATCACTATCATTTACGTATGAAATATTATATTGTTATGAAACAAAGTGAATAAAATGTTTTATTTGGCTATTAGAGTCATTATTCTGATTCAAACACTTTGTCATGATTGGCGCTAAGAATATCGTTATATATTTGTAATTTCTCATATAGTATAGTGTTACATTTAGATCGTTTCTTATTCGACATCTGGATCATTCTCCTTTTCATCTCAGTCATACATTTGAAGATATCATGTGCTTTCTAATTAAAATGTTTTGCAGCCTAAATGACGCGGAGACTGAAATGAATAGTGAAATGTGAAATCTTGTATAATAACTCCTTACCTAGTGGTCCAGCGATAGAGTCTCATAATACCATTCATTTGTCAAGATTATAGCAAAACACTAGAGCAAAATTAAAACTAGAGAAAAATTCGCATTGAATACTATAATTGGGTGAGGAAGAAAAAACGAACCTTCTACTTTTCATAATTAAATGCAGATTTTCTTATATTTTTACTTTACAATTTCTCTTGCTTATTGTTGGTTAACATAGATATAACATTATAAAAATTTAATTAATGGATAATTCAAAGAACTAGGAAGTTCCTACGTACTCCCTCCGGTCCAAAAATAAGTAATTTTCTGTGGTTCAAAATAAGTGATTTTTCCAGATTTTAATAATGAATTAATATTTTTTTTTTTACATTGCACTTGGAGTAAATAGTGTTGGAGTATGTATTAGGAGGATTTATGTGGAATAATAAAGGTTAATATGGTCAATTTCATTGCTAATTAATGTTAAAAGATGAATATCTTGATATGCGTCAAAACAAGCAAAAAATCACTTATTTTGGATCGGAGGGATACTATTTAGTTCAGTAAATATGAGCTTTTGATATGGGTATTATTGTCCAAAAAAAATTAAAACACTTATTGTTCGAAAATGTTACTCTTCATGTGTTTCGAAAGTTAAAGAATATTAGAAGAACGAAACTATCCCAAATTTTCTGTAAGTAGAAGCACACATTACCAGTTTACCTGTCGAGGAACCAACAAATTAAATTTTATGTTCTATATCAAAACTGTTATCAATATAAAAGTTGTATGGGTTATATTTTTTTATCCTTTTTTTAAAGAGAAAATTTTTGACAAGAAAACAATCTAACTATTTAGTTCAACCGCTATTCAGCGTCGTGTTAAAATATGAGATTTTTATATTCCTATATCATATATGAATCTATATTACCCTCCTACTCAATTTTTAATATAATTATCTTTTATATACCCAATTACTATTTATGTACAATTTAGGGGATTTAATGGTATTAATTAGTCTCCAAGTTTAACTCTACCGTATATTCCCACTCCCCCACGTTTCTCTCTCCAAATCCCACCCCCTCACCCACGTATCAAACCACACCCCACGATTTCCTCTTCAATCACCCACGATTTTCTCTTCTAAAACCAGCCAAAAACTGTTAACCCTTCCATTAACGCATATTGCAAGTACTTTCTTAAAAAATCAGTCAAATTTTGTACTGTGATGACCCAAAAGGTCATCCTAGGTAATTCTAGCTAAATCTGTGTTCCGAGGCCCCGAAAGCTACCGTCAATCTCACCTCGATATGCGTGCGCAGCCCGGGCGTGTAGCCGGAAAGTCTGTATGTTGAAATTTGATGAAAATGAAATTTTATGATAATTAAATGAATAAAGTTGACTTTGGTCAACATTTTTGGTAAACAGACTCGGACCTGCGATTTGACGGTCCCGGAGGGTCCGTAGGAAAATATGGGACTTGGGCGTATGCTCGGAATCGAATTCCGAGGTCCCAAGCCCGAGAAACGAATTTTTAAAGAAAATTATTTTCTAAAAATAATAAAGGATTTTGAAAATGAATAATAAGTAAAAACCGTGTTACCGGGCCCGCATTATGGTTCCAGAGCCCGGAACAGGTTTATTATATGTTATTTGTCTTATCTGTGAAATTTGGTGTAAAACGGACTTGAAACGACGTGATTCGGATTAAAATTGGGAAAGTTAAGCTTTATGAAGTTTTAAGAAAATTCTAAGAGTTTTGGGTTTGATTCGATGATTTTGATGATATCTTGGTGATTTTAATGCTTGAATAAGTCCGTAGAATATTTTGGGAGTCGTGTGTTTTTGGTTTTGAGCCCCGAGGGCTCGGGTGAGTTTCAGGTAGTTAACGAGGTGTAAAAGTGTTAGGAAAATCTGGTTTTTCTTCAGTTTCTGGTGTCTGGTGAAATACTCTATGCGATCGCATAAGTAATGTCGCGATCGAAGAGATAGGAGAAGTGGGGGACCAGTAGCCTTTCGCGATGGCAATAGTGTGTACGCGATCGCACTGTATTGTTAGAGCTGGTGGGGGGGTCTGGCCAAGTACTCTTCGCGAACGCAAGGTCCAGTCCGCGATCACGTAGCGTGGGGTCCTTGGTCAGTGCGATCGCAGTCGCTTCTTCGCGATCGCAGTGTGGGGGAATCCCAGGTCCTTCTTCGCGATCGCATCATTCCAGTCGCGATCGCAGTGCTTTAGAATCAAACCCTCCGCGATCGCAACTCCAGTTGCGATCGCGATGAAAACAATCGCCCAACTATATCTTTAATAAAAAACAGAACACTCCATACGGGAATTTGATATTTTCAGCCTTCTCCTTCTTCTCCAACCTCCATTGAAGACCTCCAAGCCAATTCTTCTTCCATAGCCTATTGGGTAAGCTTCCTAACATCGATTTCTCCCATTTTACTTCCATAATCACTAGAAATCTAGGCCTAAAATCATAAAATCAAGTAGAAATTAGGAGTTTTGGATAGAGTTAGGTTTTTGAGAAATTTGGGTGATTCAACCTCAATTTGGGGTCGGATCTTGAAACAAATCATATATTTTAACTCGTGGAGTTATGGGTGATCGGGTTTTGGTCCGAGCCTCGTGTTTGGACCAAGCGGTCCCGGGGTCGAATTTTGGTATTTTTGGATGAATGATAGGAATTGCATATCTAGGCTATGGGATTGTGTTATTGAGTCTTTATTGATATTATGAATTAATTATGCTCCGATATCGTTGTTTCGGAGTCGGATTATAAAGGAAAGACGGTCGTAGAGGGTTGATTGCTATACTTTGGACCGAGGTAAGTGTCTTGCCTAACTTTGGTGAGGGAATATGTGTTATTTGCTATGTGCTAAGTGATTATCATGCTCATTGCATAGGTGAGGTGACGAGTACCTATGCAATGTGTGTCAAGCATGCCCGTGAGTCTATTTTGATAGAAATTGCAATATTTCTTCCATGTTTATCATATTATGAGATTGTCTCTACTTGGTAATCTTGTTGAAAGTATTGGTTGTTGAGCTTGAGAAGTGTTGATACGATTGATAATCCAAGTGTAGAGTATACAATTGAGGTGATTGGTTATAGCTGAGACCCTTGCCGGGCATCTATTGAGTTATTAATTGATGTTTTCCCCTTGCCGGGTGATTTAAACTGTATATTTCCACTATGCTGTACTCCTTGCCATTATATCTGTCATTGTTTGGTGAGGAAGAGTGTAAAGCACGAAGGGTGATGTCGTGCCATGATATTTGATTACATTGCATAGTGAGGAAGAGTGTAAAGCACGAAGGGTGATGCCGTGCCATGATTCACATTGATTATAAGCACGAAGGTTAATGCCGTGCCATGATTTACATTGATTATAAGCACGAAGGTTAATGTCGTTCCATGATTTATATTGCCTTACATTGTACATTGCATTGTGAGGAAGAGAGTAAAAGCACGAAGGGTGATGCCGTGCCATGATTCATACTATTTCACATTATACATCGCATTGTGAGGAAGAGAGTAAAAGCACGAAGGGTGATGCCGTTCTATTATTTACATTTATGGTATTTATACTTGTTTCGTTAGCTATTGTGTTAATTTCCTCCCTTGTTTACTTCTACATGTCAATTGAACTGCTTCATTTCACTTGTTCCCCTTTGCTGCTCCCGTATCCTTTACTTGTCTGTTTATCTCTGCCTTGTATTATCACTGTTACCTGCGGTAGAATAGGACATGTTATCGCTATTGTCAAGTCTAGCCTCATCACTACTTCGGTCGAGGTTAGGCTCGGCACTTACTCAGTACATGGGGTCGGTTGTACTGATACTACACTGCAGTTCTCAATATTGTGAAGATCCCGCTTCCGGACCCAGTGGACCGCTCTGAGGGAGCCACCTTCAGTCCACACCGAGTTTCAAGGTATACCACTAGCGTTCGTGGACCTTGGAGTCTCTCATGTTCATTAGTTCTCCTATTGTCTTATTTCGTCTGTAGCTCCAAAGACAATTATGTATTTCTTTTCAGACTCTGTATTTAGCACTCTGTTTAGATAGCTCGTGAGTTGTGACACCCCGATTTTGGGCTTATGCGACGTTATGTATTTTATTATTTCACTTTGCATTTTTGAATTTCTATTACATTTCCGCTGTTAAGGATTTTAAGGTGTTTTGTTAATCTGTTCAGTTTTGAAAGGTTTTAACTCTACTACTGTTAACTTGGGTTGAATTTGTTGGAACTACCTACATACGTTGGCTTGTCTAGCGGGTTCAACGTTAGACGCAATCACGGCCTGAAGGGTGGGATTTCGGGTCGTGACAAGTTGGTATCGGAGCTCTAGGTTGCTTAGGTCTCACAACTCACGAACAACCTTGGTAGAGTCTGAAGGATCGGTACGGAGACGTCTGTACTTATCCCCCAGAGGCTGCAAAGTTAGGATAACTCCACATTCCTTCATCTCTGTCGTGCGATATGAATTCTGAGTACTGATTGAGTTTCCATTCTACTCTCTCGCCGATGGCGAGGACGCGTGCTTCCCTTGGTTCCGCTCAGCAGCCCGACACTCCTGCTACAGCTCCTACGAGGGGTCGAGGTCGAGGACGAGGCCGTTCTAGAGGCCGAGGCCGGGGCAGGGCTCAGCCTAGAGCAGCAGCCCCAGTGGAGGACCCTCAGGTCGAGTCTGACGAGGAGGTCCCTGTTCCGGTAGTCCTAGTTGGACCAGCGCAGGTCCCAGAGGGGTTCATAGCTACCCCAGTGCTTCAGGACGCTCTCGTCCGTCTGGTAGGACTTATGGAGAGTGTGGCTGAGGTCGGTCTTCTTTCTACTGCACCAGCTGGATCTCAGGCTAGGGGAGGGACCCAGAATCCTGTTATTCATACCCCAGAGCAGGTTGCCACTCAGTTTCAGACTCCAGCACCTCAGACAGCTGGAGTAGCTCAGCTGGGTATTGTGGCACCGGCAGCCGAAGGTGCAGCTATGTCAGCAGATGCTCTATGGAGACTGGACAGATTCACCAAGTTATTCACTACTACTTTTACTGGTGCACTGTCAGAGGATTCACAGGATTACTTGGACAACTGTCATGGGATTCTTCGAAACATGGGCATAGTGGAGTCCAATGGAGTCGACATCGCTACTTTTTGACTATCCGGCGCAGCCAAGACTTGGTGGAGGGACTACTGTTTAGCCAGACCAGCTGGGTCTGTACCTTTTGTCACACCTCCTTTTTCACCCTGTAAGGGTAATAAGGGAGTTTTTCCACTTTAAGTGATATTATTCGATTTTTGAGATTTATTTTACTCAGAGTCGCCACCCGAATTTTTTACGGTGTTCCGGGACACCATTTATTTATTTAGAAATCCCAAAACCGAGGAATTTTGACTCTATTTTAATTGTCTGCAAACCAGAAATCCGATTAAGGAGTTCTGTTAACCCGGGAGAAGGTGTTAAGCATTTCCGAGTTCCGTGGTTCTAGCACGGTCGCTTAATGACTAAACTTGGCCTAAATTGTTTAATTACTGCTTTTACACCTATGTGCATTTTTTTATATTTTTACCGCTTTTATTATTCTTTTGTATTCAAAGAGTTATTTTGAGATGGGTCACGTATGCGTAAAACCCGTAGAGTTTAAAATGTGTCTAAAATCATGTCACACGGACGTGTACACAATTCTTGACATTGAACTCGTTTAATAAGATAAATAAAGTGCGCAAACGCGTATTTTGTTTTGTAAAAGAAAATCGAAATCACGTCACGCGAGCATGTACCTGATAATAATCCGTTCCTAAAGGTGTCTCTACGAGTGTTCATTTTAGTCTTTATTTGTGTTACGTAAACGTATACACAATTTTGAGAAAAGGTATATTTTAGTTGTTTTCATCCAAAGTTACGTAAAACGTATAATTCGAAAATTGATTTATTTTATGAATTTGAGGCATTCATTATCTAAAAGGGCTTCGAGTGCATAAAGATAATTGGATCTTGATGCTATTGTGTGTGAAGGTTGGGGTTTGGTTCAATACAAGTGTGAGATTTAAAGTGTTAATGTTTATGTATTAAAGTGCTTAGGGAGGTGTAGTCACTATATTCAAATGTATCATACCCGTCTCGCAACCTACATTACACCTAAAATAAAGTCCTACTTAATCTTTGACTGAATGAGCTCAATTAGTAGAGTATTATACTGCGGGCAAGAATATGGTGCGTCTTCTATGGTACATGAATTTTAATTCTAAGAGTGAGTGAATTCTTTCTATCTTGAATTCCTATTTGTTCTTGAATTTATTGTGTGTGTAATTACTCTCTATCTTTGGTGTGAGGGCACATGATTTGCGAAGGAAAGGTTAATGTCTTTGGCCTCTGTGTTAGAGTAAGTGAGTAGGTTTTTTGAAATACGTGGTGTGTGTGAGTCGAGTCTTGAGGCTAGGATGTTATGATAGGGTGTTTAGTCAGCTTTAAATATTCTTGGCATGATGAGTTAGGAGAGTTGCTTGAACATGTCATCTCTATGTGAATTGCAGTTTGATTACTCAAGGACGAGCAACTGTTTAAGTATGAGGTGTTAATGGTAGGCTAGAAACCCATATTTAAGTTATAGTTTGCATTCTAATTATTGTATTTTACTTGTTTTTGAGCTTAAATAACAGTGGATTGCACTTATTACGTGTTTTATGCATTGCAAGAAGTGATTCCGTGCTAAGAAGATAATATGGAGCTAAATTGAATAATTTGGAGCTTTGAAGTCTGAGTAAAATTCCTAAAAATTAAACAGGGATCGCATTTTGGGGTCGATAACCAAGTCTGGATATCAAAAAATAAAGAAACGAATTACTCCGAAAATTTTACATAGTCGCGTCGCGTGAGCGGCGCATGTGGCGAAGCGCCAGTGTATTCTGCTGTTGTCCGTTAGAAATCGTACTTTGAACTTCTCCACTGGCACACCGCATTGGGCGGCGTGCCATGCGCCGTGCCTGTGCAATTTTTACAGAGTATTTTTCTGTTTCGGCTTGGAAAGATTAGTTTCATCCGGACCCGCTCCTACATGGTATAAATACACCAAAAAGACATTTTTGAAGGGACTTTGGACCTTGGAAGATTTTGGAGAGCATTGGAGGCTACAAGATACAAGATTTCATCATCTCTCCATCAATTCAATACGAGAGTTTTGATTGTAGCGTTAGATTGATGTTTTCTTACTCTCTAATTCTATTTGTGATGACTTTCTCCATATATATGGAATAGTTTACCTTATGGTTTGACTTGTGACTCAGTTGTTGTTTATGAATTTGATTACTATTTAATTGCTTGAGTTTATTGAAGGAGCTTTAAAATTAGTTGTGATTTTATTCTTTATAGTGTTTATTTGAAAGAGAAACATCTTATTGAATATTATTGCAGCTTATGTCGTAGTTTATTTGGCGATTCTTTGAAGTAATCGAGAGACTTTTTTGAGTTATTGTTTAAACTAAGATTGAGAAATATTCACGAGAAGTTTCTCTTAGATCATTCCTTCCAATTGAGTCTTGCAAGTTTCACCGCGCTTAATTAGTTTATTTGAAAGATTTAGATTTAATCGACAGAGGAGGCTGAATCGAAATTATAAGTTGATTACCTATTGAATTCGTGAGAGTCGATAAAACCTCAAGTGTGAAATATAAGAGTGTCATATCCAGGATAGCAGTCTCTAGTTTTTTGTGATCAATTATTTCTTGCTTTAATTGTAGTAGTTAATTTTGGTTTACAATCAGACCAACAAAAGTATTAATCATCTTGAATAGCATTAAACTATAAATTACTTGAACATTATTTAAATTCAATCCTTGCGGAGAAAATAATTAAACGATACTATCTTTGGCTAACGAGCATCAATTTCGCGTTGTGTTTTGCGTCGTCATACACCAATATCTATTAGTTGACAAGTTTATATAATAATATTATCTACTATTTCAGGAAGAAAATAAAAAGATGATAAATATTTTCAAATATTTTAAATACAAATTAACCTATTTTTTTCAATTTCTTCAAGTACATAAATAAAAAAGAATATAATTCAAGAAAACTAGTTGAATTTGGATAGATTTGAATGTAGGAATATCTAGTATATTTACATGTTCATAAAATAATATCATTTTCATGCTTCTTTGTGTTGTAGTTTTCAAGTAATATTTTTTTTAATGAAAAATAGTATGAATACTAGTAATTGTAAAATTTATCGAGTAACTTTGTAGTGTCTGGACACTTGGCTTAATCTTGTGAATAACTATTTTTTTTATTTTAAAATTATCAAGTGGCTTTTTATATACTACCACTTGACTTCATATTGTGTCTTTGTTATTCTTTTTATTATAGATAGATTCGAAGTGCTAAATCCACCGAGTACATCTTCGAATGTTGACATTTTAAAACCAAGTGGCATTAGCAGTAAAAGAAAAAGAAGTCACCATAACACTTGTAATTGCAAGTGGTATTGTAGTTAAAATATCAGATACTTCAACATAATATATTGCTATTGGCTATGTTTGTTGTTGTTGTTGTTGGCTTGTAAAAATTGAATAAGAAGCAGGTTTTTTGTATCTAATTTGGATATATTTTTGTTTAAATGTTATTTTGGTCTGTGTAAGTTTGTTTTGGTGATTGACAAACAAACACATGCATGAGCCGTCCATACACCGTATACACATGGCACAAGCAGATTCGAGCACAAGGCATGCACGTGAAGGAGATAAGCATAAGTGGTTATATTTGATATCTCCTTAACGAAAATGTTGCATAATTGATAAGGAGCATGACTCCTTACTTGAAAAGAACTCTACCCAAGATAAGGAAAGAGTTAGAAGTTAAAGATAACTAGAACTCTACCACCAAAGAAGAGTATAGAATTAGAACTCTAGTTATTTCTTATTATACTAACTTTATATATATCAATTCGTTCTCTTTTACAGGTGACACACAAACGCTGAAGTTAAGAAAGAATTGAGGGCAAATAGAAAGGCATTTTGCAATCAATTACTGTGTGATTCAAGTGTGCGAACCTGAAGCTACATGAGCCAGATAGAAGAACCAGTTCTACCTGTCTGTCTTTTATTCTAGTTTCGTTGTAGTAAGGCTTTTGAGTTATAACTTTCAGCTTTCTCTAGAAGCATTTGTACTAGGTACTCTAAGTGTATTGTTCAAGTTAAAGTTAACTTGACGTTGTCGCAATAGCCTGAGGTTGGTTTCTACAAAGGGTAGAGGTAATTCCTAGGTTTACAAGAGTTTTGTAAACGCTGTTTTTGGCTTAGTGATTTAGTGAATTGATAGGAAAAATTGTACTGGGTAGTAAGTCATGATATTTTCACCTTTTGAGCCAGGTATTTTCCACGTAAAAATACTTGTGTTCTTTATTTTCTGCGTTTATTATTCCGCAACTGTAGTATAAGGAACACTAGAAGAACCATGTCTTTTTATAATCCGTGCACGCAAAATATTGGACACCACATAAACCACCCCCCTATTGTGTGGTATTGAGGTATAAAATATGAATTGGTATCAGAGCGTGTTATCCTTGAAGAATCTAACACCTTAGGAGAAGATCAAGATGAATGTATCACCTAGAAATTGGGAAGGGCAATCCACCGTTAAGCCATCACTCTTCAATGGCCAGTACTACTCATGGTGGAAGTCAAGTATGAGAGATCACATTCAGGGAGAGGACTATGAACTATGGGACATTGTCATTGATGGTCCACTTGCTACCTTGGAGAACAATGCTGAAGAAGTAGATATGCCAAAGACAATAGCTGATTACAACGCTGAGGATCTAAAGAAGTGGAAAAAGAATGCCAAAGCCAAGAAGTGACTTGTTTGTGGACTTGGTCTAGATGAGTACATGAGAATCCAAGGTTGTTCCACTGCTAAGCAAATTTGGGACACACTGCAAGTGGCCCATGAAGGAACAACTCAGTATGAGAACTTTGCTATGAAGGATGGAGAAACCATTCAGGAGATGTAAACAAGATTCACTACACTGATAAATGAACTAAAATCTCTTGGAAGGATTATCCCTAAAAATTAAGATTTGAGAAGATACTCACTAGGGTCTTGCCAATTACTTGGGAAATCAAGATCACTGCAATGTAGAAATTAAAGAATATAGCCACTCTCCCACTAGATGAATTGATTGATAATCTCAGTGCCTATGAACTTAGGAAACAAACCATGAAAATGGATGCACCTAAGAAAGAAAAGAGTTTGGCACTCAAAATCACTAAAGGTTCTGATCTGGAAGATGATGAAATGGCAATTCTCACCAGAGACTTCAAGAAGTACCTAAGGAGAGGAAAGAGTTCTTCAAGAAGTGGAAGCTATAGCAAGGAAAATGCGGAGAAGCAAACCGATGATGGCTGCTACAAGTGTGGAAATACTGATCACATGATAAAAAACTATCCTTTGTGAGAAATTGATGAAAGAAGAAAAGAGTTGAGTGAAGGAACAGGAAGAATGAACAAGTTCATCCCAAGAAAGGCAACAACAAAGGATCAACCAAGGCTATGGTTGCCGCTTGAGAAATATCAGATGATGATGAACGAGCACTAATGGCTATTAGAGAATCTGATGAAGAAACTAAGGTAAGTGTCTTTCATCTCAAAGAAAAGATTAAACTCTTGTCGAAAGAAAGATTATATGAATTATTACGAGAGCTAATTGATGAATCTACGGATGTGAACAATGAAAAGGAATAGTTGACAAAAGAATGTGTGATCTTGAAAGCTAAGTGCAAAAACCTGGAACTTAGGGCTTGTGAAATGAAAGTGAAAATACTATGTTAAAGAATCAAGTTCATGCACTTGATACAACTGTCCTAGAATTTAAATCTAATAATCTAAAATTAAAATTAGGAACAGGTAAAAAGACAACAAATCACACACAACTCACCTTAGAAGAAAATGTAGGAAAGATGAAAGATGAGTTATATAAAAGGTATGAACTGGTAAGAGTTTTAAAGGAGGATATGAACAAGGTCAAGCATGAGCTAGACATAACTTGTAAATGTAACATGCCCTCTAATGCACTTTCATGGCTATAAGAACACTATAGTAGCAGCAGAAGTGGACTTGACTTTGGGAACAATGCACCTAAATGGGATCCCAAGATCAAGTACCTCACATACCTTGAGAACAAGTTTGGCACACACTGTAGAAAAATCGGTCACTACAAGAGTGATTTCACTACAAAAGAAAAGGCAGATCAAAAGAACAAAAAAAATTCTAGGAAAAAGTAGGATGCGAAGTTAGGCTAAAAAGAACTTG
The DNA here is from genome assembly GCA_005239495.1 of Nicotiana undulata. Classification (NCBI taxonomy): domain Eukaryota; kingdom Viridiplantae; phylum Streptophyta; class Magnoliopsida; order Solanales; family Solanaceae; genus Nicotiana; species Nicotiana undulata. The sequence goes on along the minus strand of ML281872.1, from coordinate 6,882 downwards.
ATTTATCCTTTTGCATATAGAAAGGGACCCAAACTAGTTCGGGTTCCTAAGACTAACCCCTAATTTCTTTTGCAGTTGAAGGGAAACAACGAAATATGGTACATGGATAGTGATTGTTCTAAGCACATGACAAGAAGCAAGAACCAATTCCTTTCACTTGAGCACCTTAAAGGAGGTAATGTCTCCTTTGGAAACGGAAAGAAAGGTGAGATCATTGGAGTTGAAAAGGTAGGAAAGACTAACATTTACTCTATTGAGAATGTCTACTTGATAGATGGACTGAAGTACAGTCTAATAAGTGGATAACAATTGTGTCATAGAGGTAACATTGTAGCTTTCACCTCTACAAAATGATTTGTGATTAAGTCAACTCAACAAACTAGTCTCCAAGGACTTGGTGATAGGGTTGCCTAATATTAAATTCAAGGAAGACAAAGTTTATGGGGCTTGTGCAAGGGGGAAACTAGTACAATCCTCGCAAGAAAATGGTAAGTACCTCCAAGACGATGGAATTGGTCCATATGGATCTTTATGGACCAATGAGAACATTGAGCAGAGGTGGTAAGAGATATGTTATGGTGCTTGTTGATGATTACTCTAGGTTTACTTGGACACTATTTTTAACATCTAAAGATGAAGTATTTGACATGCTCACTTCATTTGTTAGAAAAACTCAGACTAGGTAATTAACTTGCATCAATTAGGTCTGATCACAGTACTAAATTTGAAAGTGCTAAATTTGCTGAATTTTGTAATGAGCATAGCATAGATCATAATTTTTCTGCTCTTAGGACTTCACAACAAAATCGAGTAGTTAAAAGAAAGAATGGGATATTGGAGGAAATGGCTAGGACTATGCTACTTGCTAGTAAATTTTCCCATAGCTTCTGGGCAGAAGCTGCGAACACTGCATGCTGCATCATAAATAGGTGCATGAATAGATCTCTTGTTGAGAAGATTCACTATGAGTTACTTAAAGGGAGAAAGCTAAATATATCCTACCTTAGGGCATTTGGATGCAAGTACTTTTTACATAATAGTTGAAAAGACTCCCTAGGTAAGTTTGATCCCAGAAGCGATGAGAGAGCATTCGTGGAATATTTTTCACATACTAAAGCTAACAAGATTTATAACAAAAGAACTATCTGTGTAGACGAAAGTGATTGTTTTTTATGAAACTAACATTCTTTCTGAGAGGTAGGAACAAGATGATGAAGCAATTGGACTAGTAAGAAACTCAAATGAAACCACAGCCCAGCCTGAAGCTGCACTAGTGGAAGGAACTTGTCCTTCCACCCACGACAACCTGACAGGTGGAACTGAACAGAGAGGAACTGATTCTCAAACCTCAAGGAAACTTGTCCATAAACATGTTCCTTAGTAACAAAATATTGAAGGAACATCTAGGGGAAACCAGCTGGTTGTGAAACCTTATAAGTATCAAATTTCTCACCCCATTGGGAACATAATCACTAATCCAACCCGTGGAATCAAAGTTAGATCTTCTCTAAAGAACCTCTGTGATTTTGATGCTTTTCTATCTCTTATTAAACCTAAAAATATTTCTGAAGCTTTGCAGGATATAAACTGGGTGAATGCAATGCACGATGAACTCAACCAATTTGAAATAAGTCAAGTTTGGCATATGGTACCAAGACCCAAGGACAGATCAGTGATTGACACTAAATGGGTCTTCAGAAAAAAATTTGATGAAGATGGAACAGTTACAAGGAACAAGGCAAGATTGGAGGTTCAAGGTTATAGTCAAGAGAAGGGCATATACTACGCTGAGACTTTTGCTCTAGTTGCAAGATTGGAAGCAATTAGACTCCTTATAACCTTTGCTGCTTAAATGAAATTAACTCTCAATCAGATGGGTGTCAAGAGTGACTTCCTCAATGGCCATCTAAAAGAAGAAGTGTTCGTCAAGCAACCTCCTGGCTTTGAGAACAAGGAATGTCCTGATCATGTGTACAAACTTGACAATGCACCTTATGGGCTCAAGCAGGTTCCAAGATCATGGTATGAAAGACTGTCTAAATTCTTGCTTGAGCATGTCTACAAGAGAGGTAAAATTGACAATACTTTTTCTTGAAAGAAAAAGGTAAAGATCTTTGGAGAAACTACAGATAGGTTAAGTAATTAATTTTCTAAGCTAGTGGGGAGTGAATTTGAAATGAGTATGATGTGTGAGCTTAATTTCTTTTTAGGCTTACAAATTGAAAAAAATTAAAATAGAACTATGGTCCATCAACAAAAGTATGTGAAAGAGTTTCTTAAAAGGTTTAAAATGGAAGACTCCTAAGAAATTAACACCCCTATATTAACTGCTACGAAATTGGATATGGAAGAACCTGGTTTGTCTGTTGATCAGAAATGTATAGGGGAATGATTGGCTCTTTGTTATATCTCACTGCTAGTAGACCACACATTGTTTTCAATGTAGGCCTTTGTGCTAGATTCCAAGCAAATTCAAAGGAGTCTCACTTGACTACGATCAAGACGATCTCGAGATACCAAAAAGGATCCACTGATCTCTACCTATGGCATCCAAAAGATAGTAATTTCAACTTAGTGGGATATGCTCATGCTGATTATGCAGGGTTTCTTATGGATAGAAAGAGCACTTCAGGTATGACACGCTTTCTTGGCTCGTGTCTTGTGTCTTGGGCTACCAAAACGCAAAATTTTGTGGCCTTGTCTATTGTTTAAGCTGAGTATATTGTTGTTGCCTCATGTTGTGCTAAATTGTTGTGGATCAAACAACAATTAATGGACTTTGGATTTGATGTAGGTTTTATCCCCTTTTTTTATAATGATACTAGTGCAATTAGTATGACCAAGAACCCGGTTCATAACAAAAGAACTAAGCACATGGATGTTAGGCATCATTTTTTGAGGGACAACTAGGAGAAAAGTTTGATTATTGTGCAACTGACAAGCAAATAGCTGACATCTTCACAAATGCTCAAAGTAGAGATCACTTTGAAAGAAATATGTTAGAATTCGATATGATTAAGATAACCTAAAAGGAACCAGTTCTAACTTAAAAATTGGTTAGATAATTTGTGAATTTTGTAAATAATTAGATTAGGTTTTACTCAGTCTCATACATTCATTAGTACACTCTTGTTCCATGTGCTAAAATGACTCATTAATCTCTAATGATGTTATCTTTATTTGCTTGGAAAATTCAGACTTACACAAGGGAATTCTCAATGAAGAAACTAGTTCATCAAGATACATGATATATACTCTCCACTCCGCATATTTTGAAATAATTATATTTGGATCATGATAAATAAGATCATCCCATTTAATCCCAATATCCCTCAAGCTTATCCTTTAAAAACGAACTAGTTTCACCTAAAAGAGTCCCACGTGCCATAATTTCCTAGTTCTAGGGAAGAGTCCAACGTCCATTCAAACTAACTTTCCTAGTTTGATGAGACCTCTAAACTTCAAAAAGAAATTGTTACCCACTCAAACTCTCCTTCTTTAAATTGATGAGGCTTAAACCATTTGTTTACTTCTATTCTTTCCAGCCGCTAAAAATTCTCTCTACCTTCTCTCATCTCTTCTATACATCATCTTCTCTACATACATTAATGGCAAACCCGTCTGAAATCCCTTCTTCACCACCCAAAGAATCATCACCTACACCTTCGACCACACCTAACTCTAAGAAAGTAAGGTTCAAGGTGCTTGCTCGTAAGACGGTTGCTGGCAGTGAATAAATCAAAAAAATAAATGAGCAATTGAAAGCAAGCCGAGTAGAAGAACCCCAAAAACCAGAATAATATTTTAAGTCTGCAACTAAGGGGGGAGAAATTGTTTCTTCTGGAAAAAAATAGGTAACCTCTAGTCTAAATATTGCTTCTGAGGTCATTTATGAAGTGGCTGAAAATTTGGAGAACAAATTTGTTCTGGTTGGTACTATTGTTGGGGTAGAGACTACTGAGTTTGATAAAATTGGTGGAGAAAAAAAGAAGAAGAGAGTGAGGGTGTTCAAGGAGGGGGAAGGTAAAAGAAGGAGTAGTGTAATCTTCACCTACTCTTGTTGGGTTGACTGAGGAAACATGGGCGATGGTGTTATGGAATGAGGAAGCAGTTGAAGAGGAAGAAAGTTGGAGAGAATAAGGGGGTAGTGGATCTGGAGATGCAGGTGCAGGTGAAGGGTTGGTTAGGTTGAGTAAGAGGTTTCAAGAACCTGTTCCATCTGTGCAAGAACTCCTCGAAGATCTACTAAAAAGAGTGTCAGATAGCTACAATCCAAAAAGGAAGAAAATTTCAAGGCTTAAGGTCCCTGGAATTACTAGGGCACACAATAAGAGAAAGGCTGCCTCTTCTATCCCTGTAAAGACTCCTCCTACAAGAGGAAGAGATACAACGAGTCAGAAGAAGCAGAGTGAAGATGAACTTGAGCCTTAAAAGAGAGTAAAAGAAAATCCACTGCAAAGGGAAAGAAGAAAGTGAGTGAACCAGTTGAGGTAATTGAGATTGAGGAGATGGACTTGGTCCTTCATGATGAGGACGAGGCAAAGGAGGTGGAGGCTGTGACTCCAAAAGCAAAGAAAAGAAAGACTTCCAGAAAGAAATATCCTTCAAAGACTATTGAAACAAAGCCTTCTGCCTTGCAATAAGAACCAGGTCTACCAGGATATCTAGGAAAGTGCAAGTAGTGGAAGAAGAAGACAATGAAGAAGAAAAGGAAATTGATGAGGAACAAGACAAGATGGTGCGTTTGGAAAAAGAACAAATATGAAGGGTAGACTCCTCAGGGACTTGGAGGAGGAAGGAATGGTGATATTGCTGGAGAAGCTATAACTTTAGGGATGGAAGGAAGACTAGCCCGAGTAGAAATTGTGGAGTTTATGGCCAACTGTGAAATCAAGAATGGCAGGGTCACCGGTGTAGTGAAAGGGGTGATTGTGAGCTTTGATGCCAAGGAACTGGGAGAAATTCTAGGGGTACCTGCTGAAGGGTGACATGACTACAAGAAACTAAAATGGTCAAGCCTAGAAAACCTACCCATCTCTCTTGCCATTACAAGAAAATTGCTAACAGTGAGTTATAGCTACAACCCAACGCTGTGTACAAAAGTTAGATGAAGACTATATACAAGCTGCTTTTTGAATTCTACAACAAGGCTGTTATGCTCCAGTAGGAGAGAAGGCACATTGTCACTTTCATGGACTTGGTCCTTGTGGAGTGCATGGATAGTGGAAGGCAAATAAATTGGTCGGGGTTTATCATCTAGTTCCTTGATAGGGTACTCACTGGCACCAAAACTCATGTCCCTATGGGTTCATTCTCACTTATGTGTTTGCTCACTTCAAGGTTGCCCTCAAGAAATGGGATGTTAGCACAAGCAAAGATCACTTTGGGTCCAACACCTTAACTACATGTGACTATGAAGTTCATATTGCTCCCAAAGAACGTGGTTCATCCAAGAGGGTGCCTGTGAACAGAAAAGTGAGAGCCTTGGTGTAGGAGAGTGGGGCTAAGGATTCTGAGATTGAGTGGTTGAAGAAGAGGTTGGCTGAAGTAGAAACTGAGAGGGATGCTCTCAGAATTGAGCTTGCAAAGGAAAATGAGAAGAATGAAGGCATTCTTCATGGCATGTTGAAGTTGCTTCAGGCCAGAAACCAAGAACCTGGTTCTTCCCAACCTTGAAACCTTCCTAACCTAGTTAGAAAACCAGTGACCTGTATGGGATGTTTTTTTTTTGTCTTTTTGCTCATGACGCAGTACTTTATTTCCTTCTATGCTTTGTGGATGAATCTTATAAATGATAATCAACTGCTTTTGCTCTAATTGTTTGTTGATGCTTCTTAGATAACTAATATCATTAGATTTATAAGTGATACTTAACTCCATGTTTGAATTTGAAGTAGCCTAAATGGCCATGAGTAAGATTTGCTAAAATCTGGTCATCTAACATAATTATGCAATTTTTCGATGATGCAAAAAGGGGGAAGATAAGTTGCGCTTTTACTTTGGACTGTGATGTTTATAACCTAATGAACCTAGTCCTTGATGATTTGTGACCTTAAAAGTGTTCTAACATTGTGATGATGTTGAAGCTAAGTTGAAACAGGTTTCATGCTTATGAAAAGCACTGAGTTCGTAATCATCAAAAAGGGGAAATTTGTTAGTCTGAGTAAGTTTGTTTTGATGATTGACAAAGAAACACATGAATGAACCAGGTCCATACACAATATACAAGGGCACAGGAAGATTTGAGCACAAGGCATGCACGTGAAGAAGATAAGCACAAGTGGTTATATTTAATATATCCTGAAGGAAAATGTTGCATATTTGATAAGGAGGAGTGAGGACTCCTTACTTGGAGAGAATTCTATCTAAGATAAGGAAAGAGTTCTCTCTCTCTCTCTCTCTCTCTCTCTATATATATATATATATATATATATATATATATTGCATTCTCTTTTACAGGTGATGCACAAACGTTGAAGTTAAGCAAAAATTGAGAGCAAAATAGCAAAGGTTACAAAGGGTTAGAGGTAATCCTTTGGTTTACAAGAGTTTTGTTAACGTTGTTTTTGGCTCAGTGATTTAGTGAAGTATTGGAAAATATCCTACTGGATAATAGGCCGTGTTTTTTACCTTTTGAGCCAAGTGTTTTCCACGTAAAATACTTGTGTTCTTTACTTTCTGCATTTATTATTCCGCAATTGTAGTATAAGGAACACATAGAAGAACCAGGTTCTTCTATAGTGATTTTTGTACGCGATAAATCGGACACCACACAAATCACTCCCCCTCCCCCTCATTCTTGTGTGGTATTAACGTATAAAACTGTCACGACCCAAATTCCCACCCTTTAGGCCGTGACTGCGCCTAACATTGAACCCGCTA